>JAQIFY010006020.1:0-10620 GCA_028533085.1 Varecia variegata
TGATTCTGTCTCGAGTTCAGACTTCTCTCATGAGCTCCAAACCAACATAGCTGGATGTATCACTGGAACATCAAACTCAGCACAACCAAAGCAGAACTTACCCCCTACCCCATGTAAGGGGGGTTTCATGGGCCAGCCTAGAAATGGCAGATGTCATTCTGCCCACACCCTTTCAGCTAGAACTCAGTCACGTGGGTGCACCCAACAAAGGGTGCACCCAACAAAGGAGGCTGGCCGTGTGCCCAGGAAAACAAGGGAGACAGCTGGGTGACCAAGCAGCTAGTCTTCATCACAGCTACCCAAGAGGAGTATTGCACAGCAAGTGACCAAAAAGGAGTGAATTCTGCAGAGTATACTGATAAATGGCAGATCAGAATGGCAAATGACAGTGCCCTGGAAATTGTCTTCCAGGGACGTCTGGGTTGGAACACTCTGGAGGTTATGCAAAGAGAAGTCAGAAAACACGGGCAGATATTAAAAGCAGCACATCAAGCATGATTTGTGCATCCATGAAGCCGTCCAAAATGAGCTCAGCTTGAGACCATGAGGCCAGCGAGGAACATCTCCAAAGCGTCCAGATGGGGCTTTTCTCAGCACAGAGACTCTCAGCGCTCTTTCCGGAGGACACCCAGGACAGGCTTAGGTAATGCTTGGCACGCTTGCCGTTCTCACTGTCCTTTTCTTCCTGGTTTCAGTTGCAAGTTTGAAAATGGTTTCTGTTTTTAGATTTCTGGTCATTTTCAAACATAGCGGAAGTATTTGTTTTTTATTTTACTCCCTCTCTCTAACCTTCCCCATCTGTCCATTCTTCCACCTTTTCCTGCCAGGTATCTTCTAGAAAGCATGGCCTCAGAAGATGGAGGAGGCATGGCACAAATGCGGCCTGGATGCCTGTCCTTCTTGTGTTCCCTTCGCTAGAGCCATTAGCTGTTTGGTGACTATGTGGCGTGAGACATCCGTCCCGTCAGACCAACTAATGGATGCAATAGTCCTTGTAGCATGTGGATATTTCCTTACCTGCCAAACAGCTGTAAAATGAGTCACTCTAGCCAAGCATCCTGCTTATAAAGGTGTTTAATGAGAGATTTTTGAACTACTTACCAGGTAGATTTCTACAAATATGAAATAATAATATTAAAAAGTCTACATTTATTTGTTCATAATCATGTCTCTTTTCCTTCTTTTTCATTCCCACAGCTGCCATCTCTTAACTGCGCTGCCCTTTTTTTAGTTTTTTGGGAGGTACCCCTCGTGACGCGAATAAGAGCATCGGCCCTCAGGCTGGAGCACTAACTCCGCCACCCGCCGGCTCCGTGACTGTGGCAAGTCCGCTCATCCCGGTTTCCTCGTCCCTAAGATGAGGAATGATAGGAACTACCCACAGGGTGTGGATGACGATTAACTGGATTAATTCTTGTAAAGCCCTTACGGCAGTGGCTAGTATGTGTCTAGATTTTATTATTATTTTTGAGGCAGGGTCTCGTTCTGTCTCCAGGGCTAGAGTACAGTGGCCCAATCATAGCTTACTGCAACCTGGAACTCCTGGGCTCAAGCAATCCCCACCCCCCTCAGCCTCCCAGACTGCTAGGATTATAGGTGTGAGCTGCCACACCTGGTTGTTGTCTTCTTCTTATTATTGTTTTTATCCATTCAGAAAGCCAGGGATAGAGTGTTGAAACAATTGATTTTCCTGCTAACAATCTTCAGCGACTTAGCATTACCTAACAAATACAATGTAAATGCCATTTGGGGCCTTGGTGACCTGGCCAGGAGGCTACCTTCCAGCACATTCTCTGACTCATCAGAATCAGCCACTCACCAGATACCTCTGCCTCTTTCCTGCCTCTGCACATTAGCACGCGACATTCTCTTAGCCTGGAATTTTATCCTTCTAGATGGAAGTCTTATTTCTGGTGTGCTACTTCCCTCTGGTCCTGAGCAGATATGACTCAATTAATGGCTGTTTTCCTGCAGCTTCTTCCCAGCGATCTGAACACCTGTGTGACTCCCTGGGGGGTGTGCGCTGCGGAGTTGGTGTTCGACACGAGAACAGCAGGAAGGCGTTTGCTCCAGCCTGGGCACCCAGGCATGCTCAAGGCTAATTTTCACACCTCCATGCAATGCGATCCCCTCATCTGTAGAGTGAGGAAATGGAGACAGTCTCTGCCCCCATTTTGAGTATTATTAAGAGGTTAAAATGAGGTCAACACTGTGAAAGTTTTGTGGTGAGAATAACAAGCTATGCAAATTTACAAAATATCATCATTATTATAATCCCCAGGATTCAAAGGCAAGCATATGCCCAAGACTTTGATTCATTACAGACATAATTGGTACCAGCTTGAATGTCACCCATGCTGTTTAATTTTTACAACAAGGCTCAGAGAGTCACAGGAATGTGCTCAAGCTCCGGGGGTTGGTGGGTAATGGACTCATAGATGAAGGCTAGGACTTGAATCCAGACCCAGGCTCTGGAGCCCGTGTTCTTGGCAGGGACCCCTGCCTTCTGACACCACGAGTGATGTCAGTATCATGAGTGCACAGAGTTTGGAGCAGTATCTCCAGGGCGCACCAGCCTCAGCTGGGAAACCGCCTCCAGGGGACAGTTGCCCAGATGCAGATGCAGCCGTCAGGTCTTGAAATGCCCTGGGCCTCTGCATTTTGAAAAATTCCCCCAGAAGATTCAACTGTTCATCCTTGTTTAAAACCCCCTACTCTTAAACATTAACTAGTTGATCACAAACAATGCGCCAGTCTTTGTGCTAAGCACTGGGGTACAGACATGGGTAAATGTGACCCTTGTCTTTAAGGTTCTTGCTTTTTAGAATAGGATTGATTATGTGGACATTCCCAACACAGAGCAGTCAACGCTACTGACAATTATGTACCTGTCTCTGGGATCGTGGAGACGTGAATGCCAGACTTTGCCTGGGCGCCTGGGAAGGTTCTCAAAGGAGCTTAACACTTGCACAGAGACTGGTGGGATGAGCCAGCATTTATCAGCTGGAATAAGTGGCCAAGGTGGTATTTATTAAGCATGGAGCGGCTCGGTTCCGAGTTGGTATTGGAAAGATTACTCTGGTGATTTTGAGAAGGAGAGATTGGAGAAGGAAATCCACACCCAGGGCAATTCAGTTTTCCCCTTCCAAATGATTTTCCGCTCCAGTCAAGGTCAGCCATCCCCTTGGGCCATTCATTATTAGGATCTACATTGCACATGAACTTGGCCCCTCTCTTCCCGAAGGTCACTTCTGACACTTCTTTCTTTCTGCCTCCTCCCTCCCTCCTGGGCCCTTTGACAGCCATTTCAATGACACATTGGCTAATGTGTCTCCTTTGCCCAAGTTCAGAAAACAGTTTGTTTTTAATACATAAGTGAATCACTTCAATATTTTGGGAATCCCAAAATATTTTATATAAGAAACATAGTCTAAGGAAGACCAAACATTAAAATTAAATGAACAGACAATATTTGGTCCATACTGACACATTTCAAAATATAAAGCTTGGGTGTGTGTATTTGTATTGGGTTGCATAGGGTAGTGCTTTTGTGGAACACAGTGAATTATTTAGGGTGAACTTGTCAAATGCTGTACTTTGTGGAGATACTGTTTGCATGCTTATGTTTATATTTTCTTCAGAACTATGCAATTTGGTCTTGTGCCCGCCTTGCTGAATATGAAAAAGGACATGGAGATTTAAAAGTTACTGCCCAACTGACAAAATAATATATTACTCTAGAAGTTCATTGCATATATAGCTTAGAGAGAGAATTTCCTCTATATTCTATAGTCTTGAAGGCCCAGGGCCAAATTAAATTAGGTGTGCCAGTGCCCAAATCCTAAACAGATTCTGAAGCCATTGCAGCCAAATCTGAATTATTTTTCTGATAATTCCACTTGTTTGACAACGAAGCCATACTGATTTTAATGCAGACACCGCTGAATCCCATTTGCAGGGGCCCTTGTGGCCAGGCTGTGAGGTGGCGCACTGCTCCCTTGGCTTTGTCCCCTCCCTGTCCACACCCTGATTCTCTTGCTTTTGCCCTGCCGTGTCCAGGAGCTGAGCATTGAGGGGAAAGTCCCAAACTAGGGTTTCTTGGTTCCAGTCACTGAAGGCCCATGCTCCTTTTTATCCAGCTGTATTTGGTAGTCGTGGTTTCAGTGTGTTTATTCTAAATCTTTCTGGTCTGCTCAACCCCTAACCCTCATCCCTAGTTTCTCATTCTTGGCCGTGACCTTGGCTTCCACTTTACAGACAAAGCTGATGGGGGCATCTGGCCCCCTGCGATGTGTGTCTGCCCCTCACTCCGGTTTTGCTTCCCGTGCGTTTCAGGGCAACGCTGTGCCTGGTGCCAGGGCCCTGGTTTCCATCTGCTCTCCCTTCCTCACCTCCGTGGGGAGGCTTCCGTCTAATCATCTCTAGTGGGAACCCCTCAGCTCTCACACCACCCTCCTCCCCCGCCCCCAGCCTCCAGCCTTCACACCCGCGCAGCCCTTCCTGACGTCACACCTTTTCTCACGGTGGCTCCGCCACGCTGGCCCCTAAGCTCCCCACTCCCACCCTTACCAAGCTTCAGGTACAGAAACTGTCCTTCCTCACCACCCTGTCTTCCTCTCGGGACCCTGCAAAGCTATTTACCCACAGGCATGTCATTAGGGTCAGCATGCTCTTTCTTTCTCATTGCGATTTGTGGACTTTTTTTCAGTCTCTGTGACTTCCATCTGTTATGCTGCAATGTGTCTTCTTGGAAGTTTTCCATCATCGATGACAAACTCCTTAGTGCCGGGGCTAGGTCTGACTTACCAGGGTGTCTCGCCATGTCCAGCAGAGTGAAGAATACTCTTTGCTCAAATGTTGCTCTCTCATCAAGTCTACGCTGACCGCCCTATTTAAAATTCCGCCTTTCCTCCTGCCCTTGTCCCTTATTAACTATAATAGATTTAATTGCAAATAAGAGTGTTTTTGAGGAACAATTTCCCAGTAATTTAAAAATGTGTAACTGAGACATCTGGGATGAGTGACTCAGGGATCACGACAGCCCTAACATTGTGATTCGTTCAGAGCCCAGCCAATTGTTTTGTACTTTGTGCACGGGGTGATTGGGATAGGGTCTGTGAGAGGGAACCCGGAGGGAATCGTCGTGCTGTCTCTGCCGCTGGGGTGGGGGAGGTGTGCGGGGGCCTCCCGTGATGGCCATCAGCTGGGCCAGCCCAGGGCTGCACGGGAGACAGCGCCGAGGCTTCGGCTGGTACAGGCCACCGGACATCAAGAGATGGGCTTCCTGGGACTGGTAACAAGGGTTGTCCTCTCCTGGAGGTCTGGGCTTTGACACGACCCCAAGATGGGAACCTATGGGACGCTGATGCCCCCGACCACACTCTCGAGAGCAGCTCCCCCACCAGCTCTGCTCGAGGGAAGCGGCTCAATCATCGCTGTAGGAAACTTTGAAATTATTTTCTGCCTTTCAGTCCATCTGTGCCAGGAGGTTTGCCTTTCTTGTATGCTTTGTTTAGCTTAGTTAGTATCAAAAATTAACATGCATGATATAAGAATGCACGAGCTTGATAAAAGGGAAAAACAGTAATGCGGATGTTGGAGAGGGGGAGTGTGGGAGAGAGAACGGGAAGCCAGCCAAGGACTCTGAGCCCAGCGGAGAGTGGCGCTGTGTGCAGACGAGTCCCCAAGTGCCAACCCACGACAGGATGGTACAGAGGTGCCTCTTCACGTCCCGGGACAAAGCCTGAGAGCCAGCTATCTGGCATTGGACTCTGCCAGCTCGACTAGGGGAGGCCTCAAGTCCTCTCAATAAATACTAATGTCAACAACGCTTGACTGCAGCGCAGTGTTTTCATCCCAGTGTAAGATGTCGTGAAGCATATGGTTCCCAGGGCAGAAGATCAGAGAGAGTGCTAAAAATTACCCAGTAATAAGAAGGATAATTTTCTTGGGCTGTTTCTAATCAACAGAGCAGATGTCGACTTCAGCTGAAACATGTCGCTGGGGCTGTCTGGGATTCACAATGTGGTGTCATCACTTGAGATCATCACCCCAGGGACACCATCAACCCTCCAGGCAGACGTCCTGGGAAAATGGAAGGATTTGTGTGTCCTTCCTTCAGTTATGTCGAACGTTGATTCCCAACAAGACCCTTTCCTGGGCCCTAATGTGTCTTGGTCACACTGAGCAGACAGTTAAAATCTGAAAACCTGAATCACGGGTAACCCTCTGAGGTTACCGTCCACCTTGCTTCTTTAGGGATGACGCAAATGAGAATAGTAACTAAAGGCTTATCATAAATCTGAGCCACTTTAATAAATCCACCTTCCATAAAACCACGTGAAATATTAGCTCCACGAATGCAACCTTGACTCTGTAGATGATATAAATAGGGAAATGTAGGAATACTACACTGAACTGATGACAAAGACATCTTGGCCTCTCCCTAGGCTCTCCCACCGTTTCCCTTTGTCTTCCTGAAACCCTGTGGCAGAATGAAACCCACTCACTGGGGGGTGTCGAGAGCAAGACAAGAAAGTGTGTACACGTGCCTGGAAAGGACTGCCCACAGTAGGCGCTCCACGAGTAGGTGTTGGGTTGAAGTGAGTTTGAAAACAATTTCTTTTTCATAAATTGTGGCATTGCCTCTAAGTATATTTTTTCACTCAAGAATTCAAGAAACTCGTTTTGGGTTTCCTTGAATTCCACTCACTGAGGAGTGGATACTGAAGACGCCTCGTGGCAAGAAGCGTCAGGGGAGCTGGGTGAGTCCTCGTTAGAAAACAGTTCATCAGGTTCGTTTCCAGAGCAGAAACCACATTTCTTCAGCTCAGCTGTAAAATGTTCCGCATGTGAGTTGTTCCCCTGTAGCTGGGGCCAGGTGACGTGGCCCCAGTAGCCTCTGTACCTGGGATGATTTATAGGGGCCCTGCTGAACCTCTCAGACAGAGGGGCTGACAGCAGGGAGGCTTGACTCAGGAGAGAAGGTGGAGGGAAAGCTCTTTGATGTGAGTCACCCCGGGCTCCGCTGAGTATTCAAAGGACTGGAAAAAAAAAAAAAAAAAAAGAAAGGAAAGGAAAGGATGTTTTATGCCAAGCTTATGGAAATTCTGTGTGAAATGCAACAGAAGCCAGACGGCTTGCTCTGGGAAGTGAATCAGGCTTACTGGGCACTCAAGTGTGTGCTGTTTTTAGCCCAACAAAGAAAAACACCGCGTCAACTTTAAAGATGGCTTTGTGGCCATTGCAATGAGGGCTGAGCTGAGAAAGAAAACTGCCTTCAGGGTGTGGGGGACACGGACACACTGGCTTGTGGGTCAGCGCAAATGGATTCTGATCTGTGCCAACCAGGGGCATGGATTTAGGAGAATAATTTATCTTCCTCGGTCTCTGTTTTCTCATGTGTTCGATGGAGCCTTGGACCACGCGTGTCCCGTGTTATTCTGGGGCTCAGCTTCTGCGCGGCCCCAGGTGCGTGACGGCAGCGCGGATGGGCTGCTCGCTGCGTGCCGGGCACCGTGCAGAGAGGTACAGACAGGCTGTCATTTGCACTGTGCAGACAGCCCTGTGAGGCAAGTCAAACTAGTTGCCTCGTTTTGGAGGGAGAAATTGAGCGCTGAAGAGGTGAAGACCTGAGCTAGGCCCTCTTACCTGTGGACCTGCCTCTCTGAAGAGGCGAGTGAGCGAGGAGGGGTGGAGGGAGCTGGGCCTCTGTCCCTGCGGTGATCAGAAAGCAGGTGGACACAAGCCTCGTCCCAAGCCGGCTCGAGTCCAGCGCTGGGGAGTCGTCACTTTCAAGGCTCCTCTCACGTACACGTGAATGTTTTCTTCTTTCACAGCCACCTGCCGGGACTCGGGAACTAATGCGAGGTGGTTAACTGAGGGCTTCTTTGGGAGCTACCAAGGAATTCTCTAGGGCACATTGGCCCCGACCCCGGGAAACCCCGCTGGGAATGCCAGTAGTCTCAGCTTTGCAGAAAATGACCTGGAAATCATAAAATCTTAGTATTTTAAAGTTAAAATAGCATATGGCTATTCTAATACTTCAGTCCCTCTGAAACTAGTGTCCAGCTGCCTAAAGCCAGACTCCGAGACTGCAGGAGATTCTTGTCCCTCTGGAACTCTCCTGGCAGCTGACAAAGAAGCTCCAAAGGCTGCAAGCAGACGTCCTCCGGGACCCAAAGACTCGTCAGCTCCGTCACACGTCCGGCCACACGGAGCCCAGACACCGACAACATTCTAAGGTGGGACTGTGCCCAGGAAACCAGAGCCTGGGGCCTGGCAGGGAGGCCTCTGGGAAATGCAATTTGGATTCATGTTGCGTAGCATGACTGTGGGTAACTAGAGGCCCAGACACCTCTCTTTTTCCCTGACATGAAAATGTGGGCCTGGCAGTCGTGTCGGTGTCTCTGGATTCGATTTCGCTGCCTTGACTGAATGATGGAAGGTTTGTCGCTCAGAAATACGATCAAGGGAAGAATGCTCATTATAGCCTATTCTTTCTTTTTCAGTGTTAGACTATTCTGTTAGTGGATTATCCAAGTTTTCTCCTCTCTATTGCCTTATATTATTTCTTTTTAATTTTTTTTTTTTTTTTTTTTTTTTTGCATTTTGGATATTGCACTGATTTGATAGTGGAGAGAAGAACAGGAGGAAGGCCCAGTCAGCCAGTCCTCGCCTGAATCTGCAGGGAGGAGGTTGATGGCAGGTGTTAGGGCAGTTCCGTTAGTGTGGTGGGATTCAACATCCACCAGAGGACACCAGCCAGGCCAGGGCACATGTGCTTAGGGAGGGCCCCTCGCTCCGCTCAGCCCGGCGCAGATGAGGGCAGAGGAAACGGGCCCTGGTGCAGAGTTCCAGGGGAAATGGGGCAGGCCCAGGCACCAGCTGCAGAGGGTGCAGTTCTGGGCAGTTAGGAGACAGGGGGTCCTTGGAACCCGGTCAAAAGGAAATAAACATTGTAAGGAAATGGGGCAAAAATACCAATTTCACCCATCTATTAACCCTGCCAATGGTTAAAGCAAGTGCACATGAGTTTCACTTTATTTTTTCATGAAAACAATCTGGTGTGAAGGAAAAAACATTATTACACTGAGTGATACTAGAGAACTAGATTTTAGCGCTGGCCTGCTAGGTATTTGTGTGACCTTGGGCACATCACTTAATTCCTCTGAGCTTCAACTTTTGCCATGTGTAAAATGAGGGGCTGAACTGGATGGCCCTGGGATTTCTTTTAGCTCTAAATTAGGATACTGACAATTGAATACAACAAAATTTATGATGCATCTGCTACTAGGAGATATTTCTTCAGGGGCTGCAGCCCATGTTCCCCCGCATGTCTTCTGGGTGTGCAAAGCAGGAGGGAGCTCTCTCCGCGTCTTTCGTCAGCTCAGAGAATTATACGGGCAACTCACGCATCTCAGCCCATCCATGCGGTGCCCACCCCAAAACGTACCAATACGACAAGGAAGTGAATCAGAGCAGTGTGGACTTAGAGAGCTGATCTGGGACGTCCACCAGCTCAGGTGCTTCTGTGTCCTCAACGTTGAAAAAATCTGGAAGATAGGTACGTGGATGTTTGTTCTATTATTCTTGGTACTTTTCTGTATGTTTAAAATAGTTCATGATGCAAGAGATTTTTATTTATTTATTTAATGAAGAAATGTAGGGAACAAGCATCTTGGTGCAGCGGAACAGCTGGCAGCATTTGGGACCCTGGCAGGCAGACTGAGTTAGGAGTTTTGGGAGCCTCAGGATTAATGGTAGCATTGCCCTGCCCGCTCCAGACAGAGACCTCCCTGAGCTCTCTCTCTCCTTCGTCTCTCCCCTTGTCACGTGGGTCCCTGGAGCCCATGGAGGTGAGGAGGAAGCAAGGACGTGCCTCTGAGGCTGCCCTGTCTGAGCCCCATTTCTGTGCTAGGGTTGGGATGAACTAAATTTTGCATCCCTGGTACAGTAGAGAGATGCTCACCTGTAGACTCACTGCAATCCCAAAGCTTCTTGGGATGGAAGGAAGTGGAGGTGACAGTGCACAGCACATGGGAAGAGACAGAGGCCTTGTGTCCCTCACGCCTCTTAAGGAGCTGTAAGTCATTACTCTTTCAGAACACAAATGTTTGCAGCAGACACAATAGCGTGATGACAATAAGCATTCCAAGCCACATACGGAAATGGAAATTATGTATTTTATGTGTCTGCTGGAAGACCTTGGGGGCTATGGAGCAAGCAGTTGGGGAGATTACTTTCAAACAATGAGGCTTTTTGCTCTCAGTAACATATCTTGGAGCATCTTCTCATGGAACTTGGCAACAGTGCTGAAAGTTGAAGATAAAAAATTATACAAAAAGATAAACCATTGACTTCAACTGCTAAGAATATCTACAGCCATTCCTGCCTGTAGACCTCCCAGTTTCATATAAATCAGTTTCTTGACAATTTTGGCCCATTTTCCACATAATAGGAATCTTAGAAATGTTCACCTAGGTTAATCCTCCTTCTTTCATTTCTTTTAAACAAAGAAGGCACATATTAGAAAGCAAATGTTCTGCTGGATGTGGTGGCTCCCGCCTGTAATCCTAGCACTTTTGGAGGCCGAGGCAGGAGGATCACTTGAGGCCAGGA
>JAQIFY010006021.1:0-10616 GCA_028533085.1 Varecia variegata
TAAATGACATTCAAACTTCTTCACCTGACATTTAAGCATCCTCCATAGTTTTTCATCAATACACCTCTTATAGTTTATCTTTCATCAATGTCCAACTTACATTGTAAACTGCAACCAGTTTAGAAAGTATAAACTACATGTGGAAAAATATTTATTCTTTCTAAAGATCAAGTAAGTACAAAACAAATCAACCTTGAGGTACCATTTTATTCCTATTTTATCAATTAAATTACAAAGAAACTTTAAAAAGTCACTTAATATTTGGATTATGATGAAACAGGGACACTGACTATCTGTGAAGTTAAAAGCTAAGAAAATGCTCTTGAAAAGGAATCTGTGAGTATGTAGTTAGAGACATGAAGATTATAATATTCCACCAGAGACATGAGACATGGCTTGATAAAGCAAAAACTTACAGGCACATATATGTCACCACGTAAAACAGCAGCAATCTGGAAATTATTCTAAATGTTCAATAAAGATTAAAAAAGCTTCCTGGTAATGGCATCAACATAAAGGAATATTATGCACCTTACAATCTGAATGTGTTCCTCAAAAGGCATGTGTTGGAAACGTAATCCCCGGTACAACAGTGTTGGGGGTGGGGCCTAACGAGAGGTGATGAGGACCCTGGGCTCTGCCCTCATGAATGGATTAATGCTATCATGAGATTGGGTTCTTTACGAAAAGATGAGTTTGACCCTCTCTTGCTCTCTCTCACCCATTCTTGCTCTTCCACTTTCCACCGTGGGATGACACAGTAAGAAGGCCCTCACCAGATGCGGCCCCTCGACTTTAGACTTCCCAGCCTCCAGAACTGTGAGCCAAATTAATTTCTGTTTATTATAAATATCCAGCCTGTGGAATTCTGTTAGAGCAGCACAATATGGACTAAGACACACTCCTTAATATTCATAAATATAAAATCTATCATATTGGACATGTATCACTCTTTTTTGGTTACCCAGCATCTGAGCCGCTTTCTATGTTGTGGGAATTCCATTCCTTGTAAGTTTCACTGAGAGGCTATGGAAAAAGAAAATGCCAGATCCCCATTTCCCCAGCCTTCCACCGTAGGGAGGGCAGGGGCATGTGTCCTGGGATTCACCGCTCAGATGCTCTTGTCATGCTTTAAAGGGAGTTGGTGACTACGGACGCGGTGCCATGGAAGGTTTCTCTCTGGTGATAGTGGAGGTGGCAGTGAGTGGGTGACACAGTGGTAGGTGGTATTAATATATGGGTCTCCTTGGACTTCCTTGGCTTATAGCTGCATCACTCACTCTGCGTCTGTTGTCACACGGCCAGCTTCTCCCTGTGTGTCTCTCTACTTCTTATAAGGATATCAGTCCTGTTGGATTAAGAGCCCACCCTCCTCCAGTATGAAATTAACTAGTTATATCTGCAACTATGGTATTTCCAAATGAGGTCACATTCTGAGGTGCTGGAGGTTAGGACTTCAACATATCTTTTGGGGGGACACAATGCAACCTTAAACAACCTACTGATCTATGCCAGCCCAGTGCAGGCTGCAATGTCTACTGCTTGGTGGCAACAGTGGAATGTCCTACTCTTCATGTTCTGTGACCTGATTGGACCTTGCTCTCAGCTCTATGGCCAACTCTAGCCCTCCTGGAAGTTCTAGAAGCTATTTCAATGTCCTTGAATAATTTTTTTTGCTACTTAAATTGGATTTATTTCTGTTGCTTTCAAACAAGAATGCTATACAACTATTTAGAAGCATAAAAATATTTACGTGTCTGTCACATTAAATGAAAAAGCAGACTAGAAAGTGGAGTGTGTTTTATGATTATAGACATGTGAAAATATGTACTTAGGTCACCAAAAACTGGAAAGTAACACTAGGAAAATATTGTGTTGGGGTTAGGGTGAGGTAATAGCTGTGGTTTATTAATTTTTTAGAATTGTCTTTCACATTGTTATATCATATTTTTAATTTTCAAAAATTCCAGAAAAAGGAAAGAAACAATGATTCAAAGTCTGTCTTCAATCTGATACTATAATTTATTATTTTCTTAATAGGAATTTTAAAATTGGTATTTGGGGAATGGGGATTCATGGAATACTTTGGTATTAAGGAAAAAATATCAAAAACATCAGGCTTCATTCACAGTATAATTAAGAGTGATAGCCTCTTAACAAAGCTCTCAAGTCAGAAATTGTATCTTAACTATCTTGTTAGCACCTAGCATAAGCATCACAAACAGAATGTGATCAACAAATATTTGCTGTTGAATGGTAAAGTTATTAATAATGGCTTGAGTAAGTGGGTATGCTTGATATCAAATTAAGAATTCATTCTCCCACTTTTCTCTTTTGATTTTCAATTTCTTGGCTCTGTTCAGACCAACATCAGTTGATGATAAAAAAAAAGTTATGCTTTTAAATCAATTTCTGTTCTCATTGTTTTTCAGCATGATCTCAATTATATGCTAATCGGAGTTAACATTTACTGGTAGTGTGATTATATGGGGCAATTTGTGTTCTTCTCAGGCTGACCCCTGAATGAATGCTAACTACCATTAAATCCAAACACACCCTAAGCAATGCCATTATTAAATATTGGAAGTACACTCATTTGGAATGGTGGCTAAAATTTTTAGATGGCAACATAATCTGTATTTGTCAAAGTTCTTTTTAAGTCAGCAAGAGAATTCAACCCTCAAAACTGAAATGTCAAGACTGCTGGTTGGCAGCATGAAATTGAATGCAATGAGCCTGTTTTGGATCACTGCTTAGCTGCTAAGGTCAATAAGACCTTGTTTGTGCCATCTACAGTTTATGCATAAATCTAACAGCATAAACAGATACTCTTAGCCAATTTACATGCTCAACAGCAACTCTGCATTTACTAATTTTTTTCTGTCTTCTGAAATAGGAGAAAAGAAAAGAACAATCTAATTGATTGCACATAGTGTCTCCCTTACAATTTTCTTAAAAATACCAGGACAGCTGTGTTTCATTTCAGAGTTCCCTGTCCTCAGATCTGGGCACAATCACATGTTTCTCAGAATATAGAGGCTCCTAAGAAACTCTATGAAGAGCCTAACAGTGTTCTCCTTCCACAGGGTGCTTTTAAAAATCCACACAGAAATTGCTCTGCTAGGGATCCTGAAAAACTCATCAGCTGCAATTTATTCTTCTTATTCCTGAAACTCTGTATGTTTGTTAAAAAGCAAAAGGGAAATTCTAATTAAGAGCATATTTCTTACATGGATAAAATATGAAAGTCACTGTGACTGATGGTTAATCATTTTCGGTACAACTTTGATTCTCCATCTACTATTCATACTAAATGCCAACGAACAGGTTTCAAAGGGGAAAAAAAAATTTTGTGTGATAAAGTCTCTTTTACAGAAATAATGAGAAATACAGTACCACATTTAGAAGAGATGATGGTATTAAAATTAAATGTTCCATCTCTACTGTAATACTATACTTTAAAAAAAAAACTTCGACTTTTCTAATGAATGAGAGATTTTTGTATAAATCACCTTTTCTGCTGAAAATAAATTAATCTGGCCAGTGGGCCAAATGGAAAGTAGAAACAGAGATCCCGGCAAAAAAAATAAAATAAAATAAGTGATCCCAGCTAGAAGCAGCTTTGCCTGGTGTTTGACTCTTGTGGGAATAGAGTAGGGTCATACATAATGGCCTTAAAATACTAAAAACAATGTGTGTGAGACGGCATTTCTATGAGTAAATGCTAAAGTTTGTAGTGCAGAACACATGACAGTTTAGAGTAGCCTAGAAAGGTTTCACTGGAGGTGAGGGACATGCAGGTAAGGGACACAGAGCCGACTTCTCTTGAAGAAGGCAGAGGCGTGGTGGTCAACAACATGGGCCCTGGAGCCAGACCACCACTCTACCTCTGACTGGCTATGTGACCTTGAGCAAGTTATCTTACTGCTCACTTTCCCCATCTATATAATGGGTATAATGATAGCGTCTCCCCCGCAGGGTTGCTCTGAGGATTGAATGAGCTAATAGAAAAAGAACTTTGAAGAGTAGGTGACAACTAAATGCTTTGTCAGTCTTAGGCAGTATAATTGTTTGTAGATGGCGAGGATTCACAGAAGCAGAGCCAAAGGCTGAGGGCTCACAGGGGGAACAGGAACAAGCGAGACGGGAATGGGATCTCTACATCATGGCCCTGACATCCACGCTGGCTGACCAACATCAGATTCATCTCTGGAAAGATGCAGGCCAGCGCCACCTGGGGTCTCGAGCTGCTGGCTGCTACTGGCCACCAACCTGACAGGAATTTCTGCCTATTTTGTCCTGATGGAAAAGGAATCTGCAGGTGGCCATAAGCCAGAGCCTGTCTCTTTCTCGCTGGATGTATTTCCAAGCTAGTGATTGAAAAGAGACCAGCAGCTACCATTTCTTCCTCAAAGATTGCAGGGAGTATGTGGGTCAGGTTTGCAATCCATTTTCTCCCTTGATTCTGTGTGTAGTGGATGAAGAACTTTGGAAAGAAAGAAGGCAGGTGACTGGGTCAAATTTCCTTGTAAACATGCTAATGACAGACCCCTGGCAAACACACTAATAGTATTTATTAGCAGAAGCGTCATTATGAATAGAATGCTCTTAGTAGGATGTATCTGGTCTATCTAGGATTGCTTATGGTAAGCAAACCTGGGATCTACGGATTTGTGAGACATAAAATGGAAAGATGGGAAATGTCACCAAAGTGACGGAACTCTCTAATATGAAATGGAGATTCTCCTTCTGTGTAAGGGATGCAAATTGCACACATCACTTACCTCCCGAGTGGCCCAGAGTAGATCCTGATGCAGTAAGAAAAGCCCTCGAGTATGATTTCACCAGCTGGTGCTTTGTGTGATCTAGACTTATTTTTAAGAATTAATGAACATTTCTAGGTTTCATGTGCTCCCTCTCTGTGACAGTCTTCAAGGGATAACAGGCTAATCACACAGGAAGGAAGGCGAGCAGAGTGGATTGGCAAAGGGCAAAGGTGTCAGGTGCCTCCAGCACTCATGGGCCGTAAGGTTGTGGGCAAGATCATTCACCTATCTTCACCTCAGCCTCCTCATCTGTAAAACGGACAGAGCCACATCCCCTCAAGGGCTTGCTGGGAGGACTAACGGAATAATACAGTATTCATAAAGGACATAAAAACAGTGCTTAAAAGTACATTAAACACTTTCTAACTCACAGGTGTTTTTAATACTGAGGGAAGAGCTTACTGATCAATGACTTTTGCTGGCATATAAGAGAAGGGAGAGGACAGCAAAGTGAGAAAGAGCTTATTCCTTTCACTTAATTTTATGCCTATGTTCTTCTTGTTCTTTTCTTTTTAAACTTAGTTACAAATCACACACAATCAGAAAGGAGATTTGCACAGAGAACTTTAGTAGCACCTTCTGAAACAGATTTTTTAAAAAACACTTTAAAATGTTGCTACTTGCTTTGTATGTGTTTTCTGGAATTAGCAAATCTAGTTTTACAGATTGTCACCAATTTCAATAAATGTTTTTATTTTTTAACAGCTGAATTGTAGTATTACTTCTAAAAGGAAAATGTTTCTTTGGCTTATTTTCAATACTATCCCCTTCTTTGAACTTCTTTTTGTGTGTACACTGTGTGCTCTGCTGATATTCTGATAGCCTCAAAATGAAATTAGAATAAATCTACATCATTAAAGGAGTTGAAAACAGCAGATTTTGTTTTCTGAGGAGCCTATTTCCATTGTTCTGAAACTTACTTCTAAGCTTCGATTTAAATCCATGATGGGTGATTTTAGGAGGAACATGGGTAGGGTCTCTGAAGGACATGTTACTTGTGTGGTTCAAAGAGTGAAAGCTATTGAATTCCAAAAATATACAAAAACTGTAAAACTATCTTTTCCCTCTTACCATCTTTTGTCAAAAAGTTATACCAATAAACCCTTCTGATTATTCTACTGCAAAGAATATATTCAGCCAAAATAACCTGACATTCTGAAGAATGACTTTAAGATATTCACAATATAGTGAATGGTACTGTAGCCAGTACTGTAGCTATCTCTCATCTTGTTTCATATATAAAGATAAGTAACCAACATTATTATCAATGAAAAACTATTGGAACCTAGAAGGGGACTTGTAAGTCATAAATCAAGAGAGGTTAATATATTCAAAACCAACTGATTGCCAGCAAGCATGAGAAGAGTTATAACATGTTCCATACAACTAAGTCCACATTACCTTTTAATTAAAATTTCCTCACTGAAACTAATCCAGTTAGAAAGAATCTACTTTCATGAGGGCATAGTCAATGTGATTTCCGTACTCTGCTGTGTTTAAATTATAGGAAAAGGTGTTTTCCATTAAAATAATTTCTGGCTGTGTCCTATAATACTCCTATTTTCCTGCACGATTCAGGAAATGAATCACATCTCTGAAAATCACTCACAATCACATTGAGCCACTCAAGATATGTCAGCATTAGGCAATTTGCTTTGCCAAATCATCCTTCAAAAGTTTTAATTTACATGTTTACCAATATCATTTTTAGCTGCTTCCTTGCAGAGATATTAAGATCAGTTGGTGATTATCTTTGTATGATCCACATTAATCAAAACAATGCTAAGTACATTATTGCACATATTCTCCTCACTGCTGCAAAATAATGCACTATCTATGTCCTTTGCATGACCTTGTTTAAATCTCTAATAAGATGTGTTATAACTCATGAATGACTTAGTGGGTCAGTTTAATGGTGAAATATTTTGATTTGTGGATTATTACTCCCTTTAATCATTAACTGACCTACATTTATGTTAACTTTTAACTTGTTTTCACATTCATTATTTTATGTTATCCAATAGATCCTCATAGCAATCCTGTGAGATGGGGAGGATAGGTTCTTCAATGGATAACATAGACATACAGAGGAGTCAATAATTTCTTCAAGCCCTGCAGCTGGTTAGTTAAGGATATGGACCAGGTCTCCTGGTTTTGGGTCAAGTGCTTTTTCTAATACATCAGGTCAGTTCTAACTTCAGATAAAGGTCAAACTTAAATACTCAGTAAAGAAAATGGATACCAAGATTCTGTTTGGTATAGCATCTGGGTAGCAATCTGTGACTTCTTTCAATGTCCCTCTGAGATACCTACAGACACACACACACACACAAATGGCTAAATCATTAAAAAACAGAACAATAAAAACCTCAGGAAACTACAGGGCCAGTGGAATGGAACTACTAATTTGAACTGGGGCGTGGAATATACCTTTGCATCAAAATAATACCAACAACTTTGAGAAGACAGAGAGATGGTTTCCCCACCCTCCCCACCATCATCTCTGGTAATTCAGTACCAGAACCAATTCAAAACCTTTGCCCCATCTCTCTGCTGTGTATCTGCTACGTATTGTCACTAAGTGTTGGCTCCACCCTCCTTCTGCGGTACCTCCCTTACATTCATTCTAAAATTCTCATACTCAGAAAAGTAAAGGAACCAGAAAGGGTTGAGGGGGATGGGTGTGAGAAAAGGAAGTATACCAGCATTGCTTGCTGAGAGATGTAAGTCCCAGCAAAGCTGGCAGGAGAGCAAATTAATACAACCTCTCTAAAAAGAAATCTGTTCATCTGTAACAAAAGCCTGCTCATTTATAGTACTCCATTAATTCCATTTCTAGAAGTCAAGAGAAATTTTCCGGAATACAAGCAAAGATTTATGTCAAAAGACATTGGTCATATATTATTTGTAACAGCAAATAACTGAAAATAGCCTGGACATCCAAAAAGGGGATTAGTTAAATCTGTTTTAACCATTTAAATACAATGGAATAGTATTCATTTTACTTTCACAACATTGAGCAATGGGGAAATGTTTACAATTTGCTCACCAGATAACATCTGATAACAGAGCTTATCCCAGGGTAGCGAGATTATGGGTGATTTTTAAATTTTTCTTAACTTTTCAGTATGTTCTAAGATTTTTTAAACAATCTATTCTTCAACAGAATAGACTCTGAGAATCCAAGCAACACAAAAGGGCTCACCCAATATGCTTTCTTAATTGTGAGACTTGATAATATTCACACAAAGACACACACACATACGTCTTGAACATTCTGATAGATTTTATCAAATCAAAATGTAGGAAGGCTACTTTTCTGGTTTTCTGAACAAAAAGCAGGGATTGAGAGCTATTTTCTTCCCTCTCAAGAGGATTAGAAAATTTCAACACTGGTGCTTCCACTCTTCCTCTGCCCCTGTCTCCACTCAGCACAAAAGGCGGCATTGCCAGTCCAACACAGCACTCGTTCCATTGAGCGAGAACATGCGTCAGACTTCTGCCAGCATCCAGGCAGCCACAACCCAGTTCAGGACTGGCATGTGGAGTGTGACCTTTCTGCTAGTCTGATGTAGGCTCTACCAGCAAACACTCTGAAGTGGTGATGATAAAATGAATTAAGCCAGATAGCTTCCTTTTTGGTTCCAGAGTCAGGGCCCGCTCAATTCACATGAAGCCACATTAGAACACCAGAGTTCTCTCATATCGTCCAACACTGGTCAATAGTTTGGGGATGTAGAAGACTATCAAATTTATTCCAGATAGTCTTCTATAGCTAGCTGAAGATAGCTGAAGATTTGGTGAGCAAATTCCTAGTGGGTACATGTAAACACCACAAATTCACATGCGAAAGTTAGATCTAATCTAGGGAAAAATGGTTCCCACAAGAACCATGTTGCTCAAAAATTAACCCTTGCTATTGATTGAAATTGAATAACAAAGAGATTCTGAAATAACAGAAATTAGAAAAATGTATATTTGAAACGTACAGCTCTCCTTTAGATCAGAAATACTGTTAAAGCCAGAAAAGAAGGTCCAAAGATCGGAATTATTGCCTTGTCATTGCAAATGGAGCTGCGTAATGAAATCAGAGTAAGAAAAGGCCGAATCATATGTCTCTGGGATAATTGGGCCGAGCAGATAGTCCAATAATGTGAAGCAGGGAGCTTCTGGGTTTCCTAGTCCTACCAGCTAAGGAGAAGAACCAGAGGCAGTCTAATTATAGTCTTAACGTCAAAGAGAGTAAAATTAGATGAGAGCTAGTATTTTGAAGTAAAAATCATTGGATTTAGAATTATAATACATGAGTCCAAGTCCAGACTATGCCACTTACTAGTTATTCAGTTTTTACTTGAATTTTCTAGATGGCTGCCATGAAAGACAGTCTTATAACTTAAGTAAAACTATCTCATTCCACCTGGGACACAAAGCACAAAGGATCTCTACTGATCGTGTTCCTACTACCTCCAATGTTGAGATCTGAAACATCCCTCAAGTCACAAGTCACATCCTGGTGACACCAAGAAGGTTCTCCTGATTCTTAAGTTCTTTTGCTCCATTAGACCCACAGAGCACTTTTTGTGCCTTTCTTATAGAACTTACTCTATTTACTATTTAAGCTATTTTTGTTCTTGACTATCTTCTCCAAACTTTAAAATACTTAAAGGCAGGGATTATGTTTTATAATTTTCCACCAACCACAGAACCTAGCAGAGTGACCTGATGTGTTAGAATTAGCATTAGGTGAAAATAACCTAGAGGAAAGGAGTGTTCCTTGTGACCTGCAGGGGTCAGATGTGGTTACATGGAACGTAACTGAATCCTCACTCCAACCCTATGAAGTAGGTACCATAATGCCCATTTTACAACAGAGCAACTGTGGCTCAGAAGGGTCCCCAAGAGTGCCCAAGATCAAGCAGCTGGTAGGTGATCAAGCAGTGATCCAACTCATATCTTGGACTCCGAAGTCCAAGGGTCCTTCTACTTCATGACCAAAGAGATATGAGTTATCAAATACGGGTTTCCAGAAAGATGAACTATGCAGCTCTCCTGGAATGTCCCCTAAATTATAAATTCCTAAAAAGTAGAGTGTATTTCTTTTGCCTTTTTGAATCCCACTGGTTTTAGCCCATTGCCTTTGGCCACAGGAAGAGATCAGTGAATACCTATTGTTTCCACTACTTTCACCAGTCAATTGTGGGCACACCTGACATGACTTGGCCTGTGCAGCAGTCTACCTGCACGACCTACCCATGTCTGCTTCTGAGAAGAAAGAATTTGGTTCAGTGGAAAGATCATGGTTTCTGGAGTCAGAAGACCTGGGTTTAAATTCTAACTACACAACTATGGTCATGGTATTCATCCTCTTTGAATTTAATTCATATACAAATAAAATGAGGAGAGTTATAAACAATGTCATTTTGAGGTGATTTTGAGGAATAAGTTAAAGCATATGAATTTTCTGGCATATAGTGGATAGGCAATACATGTTAGTTATCTCTCTGATCCTTTCCTGACAACCCCTGCTAGTGTCAACTCTGAAACGGTTCTCTTAACATTTCCAACCCAGCCCAGCCTATGTTTCACAGGTAAAATGCTCACTCTCTCTCTTGCCTATGCAGATGCTTTGCTGGTCCAAGTCCACAGTTTTTGGGCTCACAGTCTTCTCCAGACAAATAAGAATATGTCAATATTCCTGCAGCACAATTACACCCCATTCATCTGGGTCCCAGCTCACGAGAAAGCTCTCCATCAGCAAGGATCTAGGTGGAGAATGGCTGGTTATTAATG
>JAQIFY010006022.1:0-10615 GCA_028533085.1 Varecia variegata
AAAAGATCCTCCTGCTGCAGCCTCCCAAAGTGCTGGGATTACAGATGTGAGCCACCTTGCCTATGTGCCATAACCCATTTTATAAGGTAAATGTTTAACATTCTATCAGAAATTGTTGGCCACCCTTATGTTTTTGGAAATTGTAGTAATTTTAGCCTAATGCTTCTTTCTGCAAGCTTTTGCACATACAAGCACCAATAACACTTTATTTCACTGACATGCTCTCTGAAGGAAGTTGAGATGACCATTACAGCAAAGTGGTGTCCAAGGTGATGAGTCAGATACCAGGATTTTCCCAGTTTCTCCCTATGACTAACATTTAGAGGAAAGCCTTCCCTGGCCCAAATAAGTTTTTCCATAAAAAGGATAGGAAAAGTCAAGTGGATTTTCTTTATGATGGTACTTCTCAGCCATTTACATACTTCAAGAAGGGGATTTGGTCTGAAGCTTCTTCTAAGCTTGAGTAGGGAACACGTAGAGACCCTTGTACTCAGAGGCCTAGGCTTTGAGCATATTAGAAGGAAATGTCACCAGCCAAGGGCCTCCCGCCTCTTGGCTTGCCTCTAGATGCAGGGCCTCATATGCTAAGGGGCTTTGGACTTGACCTGATGGGAAACCTGGAAGAAGAATACTAAATTGCGGAGCAGCAGATTTGAATTTTAAGGAAGAGCACTCAAGCTTCAGTGGGGAGGGTGGATACAGTGAAGAATATAATCAGGCAATCCAATTAAGAAGTTGCTGAGGCTGGGCGTGGTGGCTCACACCTGTAATCCTAGCACTCTGGGAGGCCGAGGTGGGTGGATCCTTTGAGCTCAGGAGTTCGAGAGCAGCCTGAGCAAGAGCAAGACCCTGTCTCTACTAAAAATAGAAAGAAAATTAGCTGGACAACTAAGAAGCATATAGAAAAAATTAGCCGGGCATGGTGGCACATGCCTGTAGTCCCAGCTACTCAGGAGGCTGAGGCAGTAGGATGGCTTGAGCCCAGGAGTTTGAGGTTGCTGTGAGCTAGGCTGACGCCATGGCATTCTAGCCTGGGCAACAGAGTGAGACTCTGTCTCAAAAAAAAGAAGTTGCTGAATGGTGGCAATTTAGGCAAGAATTGATAGTTCAGGTCCGAAAAGAGTGCCTGGAACACTAATATCTGTTGACACAATGAGAACAATGAATGTCCTGGAAATCAAGGGACTCCAGAGCATTTCCAGCAGGAGCATTTCATATTAGAGTATCATACGCTGAAGAAAGATCAAGAAGTCTGTGAGTACGCCTGTAATCCTAGCACTCTGGGAGGCCGAGACGGGTGGATCGCTCAAGGTCCGGAGTTCAAGACCAGCCTGAGCAAGAGCAAGACCCCGTCTCTACTAAAAATAGAAAGAAATTATCTGGCCAACTAAAATATATATAGAAAAAATTAGCCGGGCATGGTGGTGCATGCCTGTAGTCCCAGCTACCCGGGAGGCTGAGGCAGGAGGATCGCTTGAGCCCAGGAGTTTGAGGTTGCTGTGAGCTAGGCTGACGCCATGGCATTCTAGCCTGGGCAACAAGGCGAGACTCTGTCTCAAAAAAAAAAAAAAAAAAAGTCTGTGAGTTAGAAAATGTCCATATCTTTTTTAAAGGATCGAAAAATCTTGTGTCCTCTAGATTTGTCCACACCGGATAATTTTAGAGTGACAAGTTGGGCTGAGTTGCATGGAGGTGGCGAGCAGAACTCAGACAATGAAGATGTCGGGAAGAGGAGGCGACAATGAAGGAGCACTGAGATAAGGCGGTTTTGCTGTTCCTTAGCTAATGGAGCTGTCTCAGCCCACTTAAGGGGACAACCTTGGAAGGCACGTGGTCTTATGGCTGTCCCTCTCGAGTGCAGACACTGTGCCCACGGCATGGTTACTAAAAAAGTGAGGAAGGGCAAACAGTTATTTGTCCCGAACATAGGCTTGGTCAAATTCCTTGGCCCGAGGGTTCAGGGAAGTATGGGGGTGGGTGCGAGTGTTGAGGACTGGCTTCGAAGCGGGAGGACTACAAGTCCCATGATGCACCGGAAGAAGCCGGCCTCCAGGGCAAGGGTTCCCGGGCGCTGACACCAACGACTCCGTAGGGCGAGCGCCGACGGCACCGCCCAAGATGGCCTCGGCCGGCGCCCAAGTGGGTGTGGTTCCCGGGAAGGCTCCGCCCCCAGAACGCTTCTCCAATGGGGGGGGGAGAGCGCCCTCGTGTCCATGGCGACGACAGCGGCGGCGGCAGCTAGCTTGCTTAAGTGGGCGCCGCCGCCGCCGGGATCTCTGAGCTAGCGGTGAACCCGGGGGGGAGCGGGCTCCCCCTGGCGATCGGCGGGGACAGCCAGTTCTGAGAAACGAGGAGGCGGTCCCGGACGCCGAGCAACGCCCGGGAAGAACGGGAGCCGGGCAAAGGGCGGACATGAGCGACCAGCTGAATTCAGCCCCAGGCCGCTAGGGGCGGACTCGGCAGGCCCTCAGCTCTCCTCGGAACCTCGGGTGGGCAGTGTTCGCCGTCAGAGCCCAAGGGGGTCTTACCCACCGGGTGCCTAGCCCCGGGTGTACACTTGGAGACTCTGAGTCCTGGGACGGGGAAAGGCCAGCCTAGGGGACCTTTGGGCTTCAGCTGTATTTTATTTTATTTTTATTTTTATTATTGAGACAGAGTCTCGCTCTGCTGCCGGAGCTAGAGTGCCATGGCATCAGCCTACCTCACAGCAGCCTCAAACTCCTGGGCTCAAGTGAGCCTCCTGCCTCAGCCTCCTAAGTAGCTGGGACTACAGGCGTGAGCCACCACGCCCCGGCTACTTTTTTCTATTTTTAGTTGCCTGGCTAATTTCTTTCTATTTTTAGTAGAGACAGGTCTCGCTCTTGCTCAGGCTGGTCTCAAACTCCTGAGCTCAAGCGATCCTCCCACCTCGGCCTCCCAGAGTGCTAGGATTACAGGCTCGAGCCACCACGCCCAACCTTCAGCTATGTTTTAAAGCAAAGGTCACCCCAGCGCTCCCAGCCACCCTCCTTCCCATTCAGGAACAAAAAAAAAGCCATGGTCATGGCCTCTGCCGGCTGTATCCAAATCCCGAATGCACCCCCGTGTGCTGTATGATCCATCCTGATCCTGGATGATTGGGGCTTATCAGGGAATCTACATCTCACAGGCATCCCACCCACCCCCTACCTACTTGGAAACATCCCATTCTGCAATTGAATTGTTTTGTTCTGAAGGGGGAAACATCCCATTCTGCAATTGAATTGTTTTGTTCTGAAGGGGCGGCACCATTCCATTATAATACCACGAATTCAGGTCCTTCAGGTGGATTCCTGCAGGCTTTCCTAGGCCTGGAGGAAGGTGTGATATGTACTTCATTCCTACCCACCTGCCCTCAGAATCTAAGAGGATGGAACCGAGTACCTGTAAGACCAGCGAATCGGAGGAAGACTATGTTGAGGAAGAGGAATCTGAGGAGGAGTGTGTTAAAGAGGAAGCTACCAGCCCTTCTAAGCCTTCACAGCAGGCATTCCCAAAGGCTGACTGTAAGACATTTGAGAATGGGGTTCCCTTATCCATTATAGCCAAGAAAATCATAGCCCCAACTGACACAGATGACTTAGAAGTTGGGAAGAGAAAGAGAAGGCGGAAACACAGGTAACCATTCCCTGAATCCCCTCACCTGTAAGGCTCCAGGGAGTCACCCCCAGGCCTCACTTTAGCACTTGGGGTCTGGGATCTAAGGTCTTCCCTTTAGGCCTCAAGAGAGGAGAAGAAATGCTGGATCAACATTAACGTTTTGATACAACAGAAACAAAGTTCAGAACCATTTGGGCTGGCTCAGTTTGGAATTTCAAATGTGTTGTGAATTTGCTGGATATCTCTTCTACAGTGCGTGTCCTTCCCTTCCTGTCTGCCTGACTTATGCTATTCCTCCATTCCAGACCCCTGGCCATCAACCTGACCAACTGCAAGTATGAGAGTGGTAAGCACCCAGCTCGTCACTCACACTGTTGTGCACAGGAGGGTTTGTGCACGGCTGTTGCTCTTCCTCTGGGGGCGGACCTGCACTTGGGCTCCCAGCCCCTGCATCTTGTCAGGCTGGCGCTGGCCTATAACCTGTACTGAGCTTCCTGGGTGTCCTCGGGCTCAGCTACCGGCAGCTGAGACACTGCTGTTCCAGGTAGTCTCAGTGGCAGGGAGGGTATCTCCACAGTTAGCTAACAATAAAAAAAATATCCGACAGCCATATTGCCCCACCCATCCCAGATTTTACCAGAGATGAGACAAGGTTAAAATAGTTTTTTCAAGGAAGTCTTGAAGGGGCTTCAGCAATTTTTTAAAAAGCTTGCCAGCTGGGTCAACCGTCTCCTTCTTTCCCGCGTATCCCCTCTGGCATCTGTGCATGGGACCACCGAGAGTGTGAGGTGCCAGTGTGACCCCCACCCACCTGGTCAGCCCTCCAGGCCGTAAACAGTCCTGACTGAGCAACAGGACTGACAAGAGCAGAGAGCCCGGCTCTAGTTTCCTCTGCCTTATATTTTGGAAGGGCCCTGACAGCCCTGCGAACTTGGAATTGCCACACGGTAACCAAAGTGAAGAGCTGGGGTGAGAACTACCTCCCTCTTCAACCTGCTCTCCAGTCAGGCCTGTCCCTTCCCTGACCCAGCTATCCAGGTCCAGGGCTTGTTGCTGGTGCCCAGGCTGGCACACTGACCCCCCTGTCTCTACAGTGCGTCGGGCAGCGCAAATGTGTGGCTTGAAGGAGGTGGGGGAGGATGAAGAGTGGACGGTGTACTGGACAGACTGCTCTGTCTCGCTGGAACGAGTCATGGACATGAAGAGGTTTCAGGTACCAATCTCCTGGCCTAAGTGCCTAGAGGGGCTGAGGCCCCACCATGACTACTCCCACCCCCTCACCTAGGCACCCAAGACTGCTACTCTTTGTGGCTGTACCCTGTGCAGACAGGAAAGACCACCCCCAGGGTCTTCTTTTCCAAAGGAAATATTCTCCTCTTGGGTCTCTGGAGTTCATTATCTGAAGGAAGTGTTTGGTGAGACATCCTCTCTCATTATTTGTTCTCTGCTTGGTGGCATCTATGTCTAGCGGGGCCTCTCCAGGGCGGGTGAGCCCATCTTGGGGACAAGACTGGCAGGCAGCTTCAGAGCTCATGGCAGGGCCAGTGGAGTGATCCAGCCTTGTAAGCAGCTTGGCTGGGCGTTCCACATGCATTAAGAGACAGTGCAGGGGGCCTGCCTGGCAGCCAGAAAGTCTGGACAGTTAGACCAGGCTTTACGAGAAGAATGTAACTGCTTCTTGGTATTTTTATTGTCCTCCAATTGGGTGTTTGTGGTGATTAGCAATAAAATAATTTAAAGGAGTATGCAGGCTTATTTTGGGGGGGAAGTCAGGAAGGAGGGAGTTGAGGAGACTGTAACCTGTCCCACGACTAGTCTTGGGAGAGGTGCCCAGGAGAGAAAGTGCTAGAAGTATTCAAGAAGCTTCAGAGAAGAGGCACACAGGGCATTTGCAAGATGAGGATGACAATACTTAACAGCACTCACTGAGGGCTTACTGTGCATCACACACCATGCTGAGCGTTTTTACACTGTCACCTCAGGAAACCCTCAAGAATAGCCCCGAGCACAGATAGCCCTTTGTTAAGAAGGCAGGGAGACAAAAAAAAAAAAAAAGGAAGAAGAAGAGGATACCGAGGTTCAAATTCACACTGCTAGTCAGCCAGTGTTTGGGAGTGCCGGGATAGAGCACTTCAGCCATCAGGGGACACAGGACAGTGGAGGGGCCTCTGGCAGGCACCATGGCCCTGCACTCCCTGGGGCCAGTTCTTAGTTTTCTTTTCCCTTTTTTGTCTCTTGGGAAATGTTTTCTTCTCATTATTTGCTTGTGCTCTCCTGCATCAGTGATTGTTTTAGGACTAGTCCTGGAGGTGAGAGGGATGTTGGAAGGTGGCTGGAAGGCCCAAGTCCCGGCTAGCGCACACCCTTCTCACTGCCGCTTATTCGCTGACCTCGGTGTGGATGTGTGTGGGGTAGAGGCCACGGAAGGGTTTCTCGCATGCCTTAGGGAATCTTCCTACTCTCACCGTCCGGCTACGGGGAAAAGTGCCTACCTCCACTGTGACCTCTCCTTCCACCTTCCCAGGCCTCTCCTCTGCTTCCTGGGCTGCCCAGGCCCTAGGAACTGCCACTCACTCTGGGGAGTAGTATAACCAGCTGGCTCTGTTTCAGAAAATCAACCACTTCCCCGGCATGACAGAAATCTGCCGCAAAGATCTGCTGGCTCGGAACCTCAACCGCATGCAGAAACTCTACCCCACGGAGTATGACATCTTCCCCCGCACCTGGTGCCTCCCCGCAGAGTGAGTGAGCCTGGCTTCCCCGTGCCGAGATACTGGGGGGAGGAAAGGGGCCGCTCTCTGAGTTCCCTCCAGATTCTGGTCTTGTGACCTAGGAATGTCTCAGAGGGATGGAAGTGGAACGACAGTTTCAGCTGGTCAAAGAAAAGAGGGTCTGAGATTGAGTGCTCCAGGAAGAGCATGGACTAGGTAGCAGGAAGATCTCCATGGGGCCCTGGGACAGCCATGATGCACAGAAACCTTCTGACCAGCCCCTCTCTGCACATAGCTACGGGGACTTCCAGTCCTTCGGTCGTCAGCGAAAAACCCGCACTTATATCTGCAAGCCAGACAGTGGCTGTCAGGGACGTGGCATCTTCATCACCCGAAATCCCCGGGAGATCAAGCCAGGAGAGCATATGATCTGCCAGCAGTACATTTCCAAGGTGAAGGATGCCTCAGGCCCAGCATCCCCCCAGCCCTAGCACTGGGAGGAAGCCAGTTTTAGGCTCCTACCCTTTCTGCTGTCCTGGTACCTTGGAGGCAGTATGAGCCATGGTTCAGAGCCAGCCTGCCAAGGTTTGAATCTCAGCTTTTCTACTTCCCAGATATGTGACCTTGGGCAAGTTTCTTGCCCTTTCTGTGCCTGTTTCCTCCTTTGTTAAGAGGGAATAATAACAGTGAACCACTTTACCTGGTTGTTGTGAAAATTCAATGAGTTGTTATGTGTTTGACGCACTTACAACAGCGTCTGGCACACAGTAAGCATTTCAAAAGTGTTGTTATTATTCCCTCACGGGTTTGCATGCTCTTAGCCCTTCCTCATTGACGGCTTCAAGTTTGATATGCGAATCTACGTCCTGATCACATCCTGTGACCCTCTTCGGATCTTCGTGCATGAGGAGGGCCTGGCCCGGTTTGCCACCATGCCGTACTCGGAGCCCAGCCACAGCAACCTGGTAAGGGGCAGGGCAGCACCCTCTCCTCTTCCACTGCCACAAGTGCTGAGGTTCTGTAGAGAAACTGGGTAGAGAGGCTTGTCATTGTCACCCAAGTACAAGGAGTGGAGCCAGTGAGAGCTGCAGCACCTGGCTGTCAGGAGAGCATTTGGTGGGTGGTGACTGAGAAAAGATCATCACCTAGCCCATGGCCCATGACTATGGTCCCAACTACTCAGGACAATTGCTTAAGTTTGAATCTAGCCTGGCAATATACTGAGACCCCCGCTTCCAAAAAAAGGGGGGGGGGCTGGGCACAGTGGCTCATTCCTGTAATCCCATGTAATCCCAGCACTCTGGGAGGCCAAGGTGGGAGGATCGCTTGAACCCAGAAGTTCAAGACTAGCCTGGGCAACATAGGAAAACCCCATCTCTACAGAAAATAAAAAAAATAGCTGGGCGTGGTGATGCACACCTGTAGTCCCAGCTACTTGGGAGGCTGAGGCAGGAGGATGGCTTGAGCCCAGGAGTTGAAGGCTGCAGTGAGCTATGATCTGGCCACAGCACTCCAGCTGGGGTTACAGAGAGAGACCCTGTCTCTAACAACAGCAACAAAAAGATCATCCCCCAGAGGAGCCCAGCACACCCTCTTCTCAGGATCTGACAGAAGGACAGTCGGGTGAAGAGGGACAGGAGACGGGCAATCCTGGGGAGGGCCTGGCAATTAAAAGGCAACAAAGGGCTGGAGAGGAGGGCTGCATATGAGCAGCCTGAGACCACAGGGCCACTCTCTTCACAGGATAATGTCTGCATGCACCTGACCAACTATGCTATCAACAAACACAATGAGAATTTTGTCCGGGATGATGCTGTGGGCAGTAAGAGGTACTCCCTACTCTGTTTTCTCCTGCTTCCTCTGCCCCTTAGCCCCACAGTCTCAACAGCCCATGAAGCTGAGCTGGCTCCTGGGAGGCCGATTGCCCAGGAAAACTCAGCCTTTATAGACCCTTGTCCTGTGTCTGCACTTTGGTGCTCTAAGTGCAGCCCCAAACTCCACCCTGATCACTAATCCCTGCTCCAAGATGCTAATAGATCTTTAAAGCCCAGGGGCCCAGGCATGGAATTAGGGTGTTAGGGAGCCTCCTGCCTGCAGCCAGGCCCCACTGGCATAGAAACTGGCCTTCCTCTGAGCACTGGGCCTCACAGGAAGCTGTCAACACTCAACACCTGGCTACGAGAGCACAGCTACGACCCCCAAGAGCTGTGGGGGGACATCGAGGACATCATCATCAAAACCATCATCTCAGCCCATTCTATTCTTCGCCACAATTACCGAACCTGTTTTCCCCAACATCTGAGTGGAGGTACATGTGCCTGTTTTGAGATCCTTGGTTTTGACGTCTTGCTGGACCACAAGCTGAAGCCCTGGCTGCTGGAGGTGAGGATTATCTCCTAGGCTTTGCAAAACCAAGGTCCAGAGGCCTCTTTGAACAGGACACTTGGGATAGGAGTGCACTCAGGGGGTGGAACAGAGAATGGGGGACGTGGAAGCCCTGGCATGGGTGTGAACCAGAAGAAGGCGTAAGATCTCTTTGCTTTTGACCTGCTGAGTCAAATCTTGGTGGTTTCTCTATCATAGGAATCCAGGTTTTGGATCCTAGTGTTCATAATGTAAGCCTTGCCTTTAGGGACACCATATCTGCAGAGTCAGACTGTTTGATTTACTCTCACCATTCTGTGAATGGGAGGGATCTCTATGGCAGATTCCTGTGGAGCATCCAGCCTCCTTGGCTGAGGCCACAGGAGGGGGATGTCTTTGCTAGACACTCTAGTTAGGCCTCTTAGAGACTACCACCTGCTCAGGAGGTCTTGGAGGGGGGTGGATAATGACTCCTCCTGGCAGGTAAACCACTCTCCAAGCTTCACCACGGACTCACGCCTTGATCGAGAGGTAAAGGATGCACTTCTCTGTGATGCCTTGACCCTTATCAACCTCTGGGGCTGTGACAAAAGGAAGGTGATAGAGGAGGACAAGCGGCGGGTCAAGGAGCGGCTTTTCCAGTTCCACCAACAGCCACGAGAAGCCAGGTGCAGTGGGTGTCTGACATGTATTTCTTTTGTTCTTTTTTTTTTTTTTTTTTGAGACAGTGTCTTACTTTGTTGCCTGGACTAGAGTGCAGTGGTCTCATCATAGCTCACTGCAGCTTTGAACTCCTGGGCTCATGTAATCCTCCTACCTCAGCCTCCCAAGTAGCTAGGACTACAGATGTATGCCACCATGCCCAGCTAATTTTTCTATTTTTGAGAGATGGGGGGGTCTCACTCTTGCTCAGGCTGGCCTCGAACTCCTGACCTTAAGCGATCCTCCCACCTTGGCCTCCCACAGTGCTGGGATTACAGGTGCAAGCGCTCAGCCGGTTCTTCCTTATTATCACTTTCCTGAGAGGAAACGTCCTTCTCTAGAAGGAGAAGGCAGCCTGGGGCTGATTAGCTATTAAAAACCTTTGCTTTACTGGAAACACGCAGTGAGAAAAAAAAATATATATATATACAAAAAAAAAACAAACCTTTGTTGCATAGATAATACATCACATATCAAAGATAATATCAAAGATAATATATTCAAAGTGCAAAAGATACAGTGAATATAGTCTTGTCTACCATTCTCCAGCTACCCAGTTTTCCTTCCTGGAGCCAATCAACGTTCCTAGTGTCATGTGTATACTTTCACAAGATTTAATGCACATATATGTATTTATACAAAATATTTTTCTCCCTTTTCTACCCAGACAGTTGCATAATATTTACACTCTCTGCACCCTGCTTAGCAATGTATTTTAGAGCCATTCTCATATTGGCACCAAAGGAGCTTTCTGTGGTTTGGTTTTTTTAACAAACCTCTTCTAGAAACCGGTTCCTGAGAAATTTTGTAATAAAGAAACACAGAAAACAGTTTAGTCATTCAATAATAGGGAATTGTTAAAATCAGTGTTGGTTACCCATTGTTGTTTTCATTGTAAAATGAGTTATAAACATGGTAATTGGTTACTGATACTAAAATTATAATTTATTAATGATACATAAAAAAGAATTTGAGTAGATTTATTTCTTTTTTCTTTTTTTTTTTTTGAGACAGAGTCTCGCTCTGTTGCCCGGGCTAGAGTGAGTGCCGTGGCGTCAGCCTAGCTCACAGCAACCTCACACTCCTGGGCTTAAGCGATCCTACTGCCTCAGCCTCCCGAGTAGCTGGGACTACAGGCATGCGCCACCATGCCCGGCTAATTTTTTGTATATATATATTTTAGTTGGCCAGATCATTTCTTTCTATTTTTAGTAGAGACG
>JAQIFY010006023.1:0-10615 GCA_028533085.1 Varecia variegata
GAGGAAGCTTCCAAACAGTAGGAAAGCCAAAGAAATGGAAAACAGAAAAATAGTTTTGAGGACCAGTCTAGCAGAACCAACATCCATCTAGTAAAAAAACAAGAGGACAGAAAAGGAATTTTTTAAAGACATAAAACAAGAAAATTTCTTTGAACTCTGAGGGGGCAAGAACTTCAGTTTGAAAAGATACACCATTGGGAGAGGCTAACTCAATAAATATAAAAAGTTCCATACTTTTCACATTTTAAATTGGAAGCAAATTTTAGAACTTTTGGGATAAAATGAGACTCTCAAAGAGTTCCTGTCTGGGGTGGGGGCAGGAGGGAAGGCTAGCGTATTAACTGTAAAGTTCAGGAGTCAGAACAGCACTAGACTTACTTAGTGGAAACTAGACTGTTGGGAAGCCATTCCTCCAAAATACTAAGTGAATCTGATTTTCAGCCTAAATTTCTATGCTTAGCCAAATGTTGAATTTACATGAGAGAATAAAATGAAGATATTTTCAGATTTACAGGGTCCTTGAAAATTCCCTTGTTTTTAAAAGATACTGGCGTGGGAGATGGTTTGGCTAAAACTTTACTTGCTATAGTAAGGAGAAAATAATGTCTAAAATTGGAAAAGTAAAAAATGGCTACGTTATCAAGATATTTAGAAATCACAGGGTTTGAAATTGGTTGCTTCTAGGGCCAGAGTGCGGGGGGTAGGATAGTGTTGGGCAAGGCCTGCAACTTACATATGTAAGCCTCATAGTACTATATGAGTTTTAAACTATGAGCTAGTACTTTGATAGAAATAAAATAAATTTTTTTTAAGTTTTAAATCTGTATCCATAGACTACATTCTGTGTTCACACTATGAAAAGATTAGAAGTCAGCAGCAAAAGAGAAATGAAAAAATCCCTTCTTGTATATTTAGAAAAATCATACCCCTGAATAATTAGGAAGTCGAAGAAGACTTGTCATGGAAATTAGAAAATACTTAGAACTGAATAATGAAGTTACCACATCTGAAAACATGAGGGATGCAGATAAAACATTACTCAGAGAGGATATTTAGTTAAGAAAGATTGAATATTAATTAGCTAAGCGTCAAACTCAAAGTTAGATAAAATGAACAAGTAACTTGAAGAAAGTAGATGAGAGAAAGGAAAGATTTAAAAGTAGAAGTAAATGAATAAGGAAGGAACAGAAATATTTAAAAACTGATTTTTAAAATGGTCCAAGAAGATATATAAACCTAGCCAATATAGGAAAAAGATAGCATAGATTCAGTTGTTGTTCAATGTTAGGCAATACGGCAACATCATTCATTAAATCAAAAAATTAAAGATATTATATTTATCAAAAGAAGTTAAAGACCGGGCACGGTGGCTCACTCTGGGAGGCTGAGACAGGAGGATTGCTCGAGGTCAAGAGTTCAAGACCAGCCTGAGCAAGAGCGAGACCCCATCTCTACTAAAAATAGAAAGAAATGATCTGGACAGCTAAAAATATATATGGAAATAAAAAATTAGCCGAGCATGGTGGCACATGCCTGTAGTCCCAGCTACTCGGGAGGCTGAGGCAGGAGGATTGCTTGAGCCCAGGAGTTTGAGGTTGCTGTGAGCTAGGCTGACGCCACGGCACTCTAGCCCGGGCAACAGAGTGAGACTCTGTCTCAAAAAAAAAAAAAAAAAAGAAAGAAATTAAAATGTATTTGCTATAATTCATCAGGCAAGAATAGAAATTCTTAACATGATAAAAGATATTTATTATACACACACGTATATATGGAGTGTTTAATCTGTGCCAGGTACTGTTTTAAGTGCATCAAAAATATTATTTAATTCTTTCAGTAACCTTTCGAGGTAGATGCTATTATCTCCACTTTATAAAGAAACTAAGGGACAAAAATTATTTTTTAACTAACTTAAATAACTTGTCCAAGGTTACACAGCTAATAAGTGGCAGAGCTGGGATTTAAACTGAAGTAGTTTAACTTAAGAGTCTGCAGCTCTAATCAGCACATTATACTGTTTTTATTTTTAAAATTAAATATTTAAAAAACATAATACATGTACATACTTTGAAATTCAAGTGATATACAGTGAAATTTTGTTTGCCATTCTATCCCATCTTACTCCTAGCTCCACTCCTCAGAAGCAACCAGTTTCCTATGTATCCTTTTGAAACTGTATCATGTTTTGTAAGCATTTATGTATATACTTTTTAAGAACACAGAAATTATCATGCCATACATAATATTCTGTACCTACCATTTTTTTCCCTTTATATATATTGGAGGTAATTTATTATCAGTATATTAGAGCTGACATTCATGATAAGGACTATTTAGAGCCAATATGCTAAATGGTAAAGCCATTTCAAATAATAATAAGTCAGGGAAAATTATGACCATTAGTATGCTATAATTCAACATAGTTTTTGAGATTTTTTAGCTAATGTGACAATTTTTAGCTAATATAACAAATCACTGATAGAAATATTAGAACAGAAAATTTATCTTGCAGGTCTGACTATACTGAATTATTGAATATCTGTTAATATCTGTTTGAAAATCATTGGCTTTCACATTTTCCCAAGGTTCTGTGGGTCAAAGTTTCACAGTTATTCTTTAAGAATGAAGTTCTTACCTTTTCAAAACAGATTACACAAAGTGGTCTGATAATGGAGTAAATATTGAATGTATCTTAGGAGGACATTAGTGTAACCTTTGTGTTTAGTCTCATCAGATTAACAATTGTGCCAATGATTATATAGCTACATAAAACATCCACTTTTCTGAAATTGGTAGAATAGTAGCTAAGTTACCATAATCATTATAAGATCTGACAACCTCAGCCAGGTGCCTGTAATCCTAGCACTCTGGGAGGCTGAGGTGGGAGGATCACTCGAGGTCAGGAGTTCGAGACCAGCAAGAGCAAGAACCCATCTCTACTAAAAATAGAAAGAAATTAGCCGGACAACTAAAAATATATATAGAAAAAATTAGCTGGGCATGGTGGTGCATGCCTGTAGTCCCAGCTACTCAGGAGGCTGAGGCAGGAGGATCACTTGAGCCCAGGAGTTTGAGGTTGCTGTGAGCTAGGCTGACACCACGTCACTCTAGCCTGGGCAACGGAGTAAGACTCTATCTCAAAAAAAAAAAAAAAAAAATCTGACAACCTCATAATCATTGGTTAAGGGTTCTGCAGAGTGACATTTATGTGGAGAAACACTAGTAGCTCCTAGCATTTTAAAGAGTGAAAAACAAGATAATAAGAAATGGTGGCACAAAGGCGAAGACCTTTACTTCCTTTTTGTATAAATTAACTTGTCTTTAATTTTATAAGCATTTAGTATTAGCTCATTAAATTTTTTTTTTAAGAGACAGGGTCTCGCTCTGTCACCCAGGCTGGAGTAGAGTAGCACAGTCATAGCTCTTGGAACTCCTGGGCTCAAGCAATCCTCCTGCCTCAACCTGCCGAGTAGCTTGGACTGCAGGTGTGTACCACTATACCTGGCTAATCTTTTAAAATTATTTTTTGTAGAGACAGATTCTCACTATGTTGCCCAGGCTGGTCTTGAACTCTTAACCTCAAGTGATCCTCCGTCCTTGGGCTCCCAAAGTGCTGGGATTATAGGTGGGAGTCACTGGGCCTGGCCTGAATTTCTTAATATTAAAATATGTCAAGATTTACTCCAGGTTTTACAGCAATTATTATACTCTCCCAAGCTTTAAACACTTAAGGTTTTTGGGGAATTCCCAATTTTTCAGTTGTTTAATTTATAAATGAGTTTAATATATGTTTTAAAAGGTTTACAACTCCAAACAGATAAATATTGCATACACTGGATATTGAAATAAGATATCTAATTTGAGGAAGCAGTGTAAATTATGTGTATGAATAGGTATAAAATTAGCCAATCTGGCAATCAGTTCATTACTGTGGTGTGAAATTTGATAGTAAGTGAAATTTATCAAAAAGTCCTTTTTCTCCTTTCCCTAAAATTCTACTATATTAATAGTAAATACTTTGTAATTAGTATCGTATAATGTGACACTAATTAAAATTTATTAATGATTTTTTAAAACTTTAACTTGTGTTTTGTTTGAATTTCAGGTAATAACTCTTTCCAATACTTTGTATGTTATTTAGTATGCCACTTTTTGGAAGTGGTCACTGTCAATATCTTGTTATGGTTTGATGGCCTTGGAGATTTAAAACCGAGTAAAAGTGTAAGCAGTCTTTCTTATTTAGTTATGAGTTTTAAATCCACTTTTGTTCCAAATAGGAAAAGTTGAAAGTAGCTATACCATGATATATGAATTATATTTAAAAACATCTTAACAGTTGACTTAATGAAAACAGACTGGCCAATTCTATTCATGGAAATATAAAATTATATCAAATAGTTTCTGTTAAAGGTTGTAGGTTTTTATACTCTATTAGATCTTTCCTTGCAAACTATTAATGTGAATACATCTGCTTTTTAAAAAAATTCAGTGAATTCCTAAAGAAAGTAGAAAACATCTTTAGAATTTTTTCTTTAAAATTTTGTTATTTATAATTTAATTCTTTATATCAATCATTTAGAATTCTTATAAATTCTTATACTGTATTCATATCTACTGTTCTAGTAATCTGTCATTCTCTTTAAAGAAAAAAGTATTCATATTCACTGTCCTCCTCAAATATTAACAAATGTCTGATTTTTTTCAAAATAACCATCACACATATCTATTGAATTGAGCTTCAATTGAGTTGGGTTTTTTTCCCCAGCATGATTACTTTAAGAATGTGGCACTTTCTTTAGTGATGACTTCGCTCTAAAGGTCTGAAATTTTCATTTAAGTTACTTTCAAAACCAGTGTGAGGGGCCGGGCGCAGTGGCTCACGCCTGTAATCCTAGCACTCTGGGAGGCCGAGGCAGGTGGATCGCTCAAGGTTAGGAGTTCTAGACCAGCCTGAGCAAGAGCTGAGACCCTGTCTCTACTAAAAATAGAAAGAAATTATCTGGCCAACTAAAATATATGTAGAAAAAATTAGCCAGGCATGGTGGCGCATGCCTGTAGTCCCAGCTACTCGGGAGGCTGAGGCAGTAGGATCGCTTAAGCCCAGGAGTTTGAGGTTGCTGTGAGCTAGGCTGACGCCACGGCACTCACTGTAGCCTGGGCAACAAAGCGAGACTCTGTCTCAAAAAAAAAAAACAAAACAAAACCAGTGTGAGGCACATAAGAAAAATCAGTCTAGAAACAGTTTGCAGTTTGTCATTCACTTATTCTATATACTTGCACTCCTCATGACTTTCAGCCCTTTTCAAAAAGCAAATTCAGTTTTATAAGATGAGGATGTGACTTTGAGATCATCCAAAAGAATATTAATATGTCATGAAGAGAGTCAAGAATATTTTGAACAATGTCAAATGTCATTGCTCTACAGCATTCCAAAATGACAGTTTAAAACATTACGATATGAAAGTTCAGTGTGATTGGCTAATTACTTCATGGTCATACCATATCTTTGATTTGTTAGACTTTCATGCTCTAAATCTTGTGATTAAGTAGGCACTTTAAAGGATTAATTACAAAGTCAGCATTTCCCTGTTTTTTTTCATGACTTGATCTGTAAAATGTAGAATGGGATTATTTTGCCATGCATCTGAATTTAGGAGATGACTACTAGATAGTAATTATAATCTTTTTTTCTGTTATAAAATGAAAGTATATATATTCACAAAACCTCACATTTTGTCTAAATTGTTTTTGTTCTTATACAACAATATAATACATGTTAGGTTGCACTCTTATTTGCATTTAATAATTTATTCATTAAATGTATTTCTTTACTATCAGATTTCAAATGATTGAGGTGACTTTAAGAGTTTGTTTTATGGGCCGGGCGCGGTGGCTCACGCCTATAATCCTAGCACTTTGGGAGGCCGAGGCGGGAGGATTGCTTGAAGCCAGGTGTTCAAGACCAGCCTGAGCAAGAGTGAGACCCCGTCTCTACAAAAAACTAGAAGAATTAGCCGGGTGTGGTGGCACACGCCTGTAGTCCCAGCTACTTGGGAGGCTGAGGCAGGAGGATTGCTTGAGCCCAGGAGTTTCAGGTTGTAGTGAGCTATGATTGTGCCACTGCACTCTAGCCACGGCGAGTGAGACCCTGTCTCCAAAAAAGAAAAAACAAAAAGAGCTTGCTTTATGCCCTTTTACTGATCAAATCATTGGTCTTCTATATAGTTCCTTACAAAAATATGCAGTGTTCCATTTGGATTGAACATACAGTGTCTTGTCTTGTTAATGAGGGTAATTGGCTACATTTTTCTTCCATGCATGAAGTTTTCTAAAAGGACGGATTCAGATGGTGTAATTGGCAGAAAGTATGAATTTTGGATTGACATTTTATCCCATTCTTGATACCTACTAATTGTAAGGCCTTGGGCAAATTATTCAGCTTTTCAGCCTCAGTTTCCTCATCTGAAAAAATGGGGACAAGTTTATAAATAGTTATAAATATTTTCAAAGCACCATGCACAATAGCATGTCAGGCATTTATTATAGTAATGTTTGTTTTCTGTTCTTATTTTCATGTGTTGGTAATTTCAGATTAAGTTAATAAAGTTAAAGAACTTTCTAAGCAATCACCCTAAATATCACTTTAAGAATTATTTTAGGATTAGTCTGTCATTTACTTTAGTAAATACTATATTCTCTCCAGTGCCAGGAGGAATATTTGAGAAAGAAAGGGATGATTTGAATGAACATTATAGGTAGCTAATTGAATAGTGTCATGAGGATATATTTTTGATAACTACGCTTAATATCTCCATAAAAATGGTTTTTATTTATCTTCAATCACAGGTACAGGAACCTTAAAGATAGATTTTGTTGGAGAGCTGAATGACAAAATGAAAGGTTTCTATCGAAGTAAATATACCACCCCTTCTGGAGAAGTGCGCTATGCTGCTGTAACACAGTTTGAGGTATGGGTTATTCTTCTCTAAAATATTATGATTCTTAAATTAGGCATTTTGGCAAAGCTCTATTATTTGGGGTGATTATTTGAGGCTAGGTGCCATATACAGTTTTAGAATTCTTATTTTATATTCAGCCATTGTCTCTATAGAATTAGGGGAATGAAGGGTGCAGGTTGGGCAAGTATATATGTGTGTGTGTGCGCGTGTGTGTAACAAAATTTCATTACCTGAATTGCTTTTATACTGTTTACCTTTCTTAATTAAAATCATCATCTTAGTATTTGACACCTGTGGCATTTCCTACAGCATTATTAGCTGTTTTGTAACATTCCTTTGCTGCTTTCACATTTCCCTTGTTTATCTTACTGTAGTATCTGTGCTTTTCTTGATTTTTATTTCTCAAGTATTTGTAAGTTATATAAAGTTTTTTTTTTAATCTGCTAGTGGTACTTTTAAGTGTTAAATCTAATTAAATTTATTTCTGTAAATTTCAATATGGATGATAAAACAGTTGGTGATATCCATTCTTATGTTTCTACCCATATGCCCGTATTGTTTATTTGGCCTAAACTGAAATTTTGAGTCTAGTTTACTACTAATTTGTTTTACCTGTTTATCTTCTCTTTCAAGAATTTTATGATGCCTTCTGTTTTAAAATAACATTTGCCGTAGCTATGTAGGCTTAATTCTATGTTTGAATGATTCCAGTACCTATCTCTAGCCCTTTTGAACACTTTATCCTGGAATGGTTGGCAGATGTATGTCTCCAAACAATTTTTTTAGAGAGGCATATAGGTGGTGTAATTCTCGAGCCTTTGCATATCTGAAAATCTTTCATTTGCCTTTATACATGAACAGTTTTAGTGAGTATATAGATTTGTTTGGTGGAAAAAAGAGCAACTTCTAACATCCTAAAGCTGTCCTGGCACTCACAGCTAGTCCATGTTATTCTCCTATTGGACATAAACAATATCGTAAAATACCAGTGTCAGACAAGGTTACTCTGAGACCATGACAAAGTGAGACAAAACAAGGGCACATCATAATTTCGTATAAGCACAGACAAAAACAAGATCACTGCACTAACCACAAAATACCAAACATCTCTATTTCTTAGTTAAAATGATTGACTACTGCTTCTTTACCTACTATAATTTTAGACTTGCTCTAATCAGGTCTCACTATAGATAAGATTTATTCAGATACCAACTTGTAGAATTGCCTCATAGAATTTCTCACAGCACCCAGTCTCAATCTAGAGTGAATCCCTGCTTCCTTAGACCCTTCCTCAAATCACCCAACCAAATCCCAAATTGGATAGTAGGTTCTTTCTTACACTGTTATAGAGACATCCCATGGTTCCCTCTGATGTGAGGTTTCCTTTGCAACAAGAAGTAATAAGCCCAGCTTGTGCAACCATAAGAGGTTGGCTTACAAATGGCTTATACTTTTTCACTTTAAAAGTCTATAAATATTGTTTAAAGTCTTGTATATCAAGGCTGGGCAGGGTGGCTCACGCCTGTAATCCTAGCACTCTAGGAGGCTAAGGCAGGAGGATCAGCCTGAGCAAGAGCGAGACCCCACCTCTACTAAAAATAGAAAAAAAATTAGCCGGGCAACTAAAGTCTTGCACATTTAATTTTGTCAAGAGGAGGAGTCACAAACTGAAATATTTCTTCTCCCTTCATAGGTAAGATTTTTTTTAGCTGTTTTCTTTATGCTTGTTTAATTATTAAAAATTTTTTATGAGTTATTCACTTTTTATTAATTTTGCCTAGTACTTGGTGAACCCCATTGATTTTCAGATTCAGATCTTCTGTGTGGCAAAAGTTTCCTCCATCACATCTTCATTGTTGTATCTGTTCTGATCTCTTCTTCAAAAACATCAGTTAATAATAGGTTTACCTCTAGTAGCTATCCCTCAAATGTGTCTTTGATCGCTTTTATCACTTTGTCCTTTGAATATTTTAGAAACTTTTAAATGTTGTGTTTTTTTTTTTTTCCCCCTCTTTTTAGAGACAGGGTCTCACTCTGTCACCCAGGCTGGAGTGCAGTGGCTTGATCATAACTCATTGCAGCCTTGAACACCCAGGCTCAGGGGATCCCTCCTGCCTCCACCTCCCATTAGCTGGGATTACAAGTGCACACCACCATGACTGGCTAATTTTTTAAATTTTAATTGTAGAGACAGAGTCTCACTATGTTGCCCAGGCTGGTCTCAAACTCTGGCTTCAGGGGATCCTCCTACCTTGGCCTCCCAAAGTGCTGGAATTATAGGTGTGAGCCACCTTGCCCATCCCTTAAATCTTACTATTCATGCCATTCATCTAATTTCCTCTAGTATCGGTTCATTTTTCTACTGCTACTACTTCTAATTAGAATGTTCCTGTACTACCATTTCTTTCTTTTCAAACGTCTTACTTATTCGTTGATAGAATTCATGATTTATTTAACTTTTTTGAGAATGCAGTGAGCCATCTAACGTTTTTTTCCTTGTAAAAAACCTTTTTCAGAGATATATGCTTCCTCTACCTCTTTGTATTTTGTTATTTCTTTTCATGATACAGAATCGTTATTGGTTCCATTTTATGATTTGTTCTGTTTGCCAAAGTTTCTTTCTTTTATAACTGATATCCTGCAGAACCACTAAATTTTATTTTGCTTTAATAAATGTGTTCTTTTTTTTTTTAAAGCCCCCCTCTCCCCAACCCCGACTGGAATGGAAAATACCTCCCAGGGTGGGGGAAGGGGAAAAAATTTGCTCTTTTTTAATTTTTAGTGAAAGAATGAGATCTAAGTAGGTCAAGTGATGACAGTTTTATGTGTAGTATATGGAAATGCCATTAAACAAATGACCTGTTTTAAATTGATAGAGCATCTGTCTTTATTCCCATTGCTGCCATTCCAGGTAAAGAACAAAGCCCATCAAAGGTTGAGAATAGTTTTACTTTTATTTTTAAAATAAAAACCAGAGAGGTAACCTATCATATTTTCCCAATTCTGAATCCTCACAGCATACTGTTGACTGTTTTGTGCTCTGTGTTGCATTAACATTTTTGATGAAGCCATTTGCATTAAATTTGAAATGTTAAAATGTTTTATTAAAGACAAAAATATAATTGTAAATAAGTATAATATATTGTTAAGATCCATAACAGACTTATTTCCCAGATAATTGCTGGTATGGCAATGGTAGTAAGCATTGTGTTTTCTTTGCAGTCACTGGTGTTTATATCTCATATTCTTTTCTTAAGGCTACTGATGCCCGGAGGGCTTTTCCTTGCTGGGATGAGCCTGCCATCAAAGCAACTTTTGATATCTCATTGGTTGTTCCTAAAGACAGAGTAGCTTTATCAAACATGGTATGTATATGTTTATAAGTCTATTTAAATTTTTGATAGACTTAGCATATTTAGTTTGATGCTTAGATGGGATGACATATATTATAGAAACAAATATTATTTTTCTTTATTTTCAGTATGCCCTCTTTTTCTTAATTATGTTATTTTTGGAGGGTTTTCCTCCTCATGGAAGAAAGTCCTTGTTAAATACATTAAAAGATTACTTTTAATTTGGAGATGTACATAAGTGACAAGCTTACTAGATATTACCTGAAATAAAAAGGTTTTGACTTTGTTATTAAATGTTAAAAGATA
>JAQIFY010006024.1:0-10614 GCA_028533085.1 Varecia variegata
TGTCTGAAATCACGGTTGGGATGTGGCAAAGTTATAACACATAACCAAAATGTTTGTACCCCCATAATTTCATGAAATAAAAAAAAAATTTTTTAAATGCATAAAAAAAAAAGAACTTGCAAGGCCGGGTGCGGTGGCTCACGCCTGTAATCCTAGCACTCTGGGAGGCCCAGGTGGGTGGATCGCTTGAGGTCAGGAGTTCGAGACCAGCCTGAGCAAGAGTGAGACCCCGTCTCTACTAAAAATAGAAAGAAATTATCTGGCCAACTAAAATATATATATACAAAAAACTAGCCAGGCATGGTGGCACATGCCTGTAGTCCCAGCTACTCGGGAGGCTAAGGCAGTAGGATCACCTAAGCCCAGGAGTTTGAGGTTGCTGTGAGCTAGGCTGACGCCACGGCACTCACTCTAGCCTGGGGAACAAAGCGAGACTCTGTCTCAAAAAAAAAAAAAAAAAAAAAGAACTTACAAAGAAAAATGAGATTACCAGGGGCAGGTTAAACTTCATCCAGACTATTCAGAATAGTCTGCATATCCTTTTCTAATCCCCATTTTCCTTCCTTCTCTTCTTTCCCTGCTCCCTTCCTTCCTTCCCTCCCTCCTTTCTTCCTTCCTTCTTTAAGAAAGATTGTTAGCAGATCTATTAATAGATTTAAAAATACCAAGAAATTAAATTAATAATAAATGTTTAGGGCCTATATAAATTACAAAAATTTACTATTGGGCATAAAAGAAATCTTGACTAAGTGAAGAGACAGCAGCATGTTTCTGCATGGGAAGACAAAATATCATAAAGAATGCCATTATCCTTCAGATTCCAAATCTCAATAGTAATATTTGATGTTGACAACATAATTCTAACAGTGGTTCCTGAATTTTTTAGGCGACCATTTTAAAAGTTAATAAAAGATATGGATCCCTTAAAGAAAAATGTACCAAGTTATATACACACAAATTTTATATAAAATTTCAAGATCTTCATGGAGTCACTAAAGCCCATTTATATTATCCTCATGCCTCAGATTCATGAAATCCAAGTACTGGACTCCTGTACCGAAGAAATAGGTAAAATGAGTCAAGACGACTTTCAAAAAGAAGCGTAATAAGGAAGGATTTAACTGTATGTTATTCAAATACATATATCCGACAATATGTATAACAATTAAAGTGAATGGTACAGGAAAAAGAACAGACACATGAATCAATATAATAGCATAGAAAACCCCAAACAGAATCTAGTACATAATAAAGACTACATTTAAACTTTGGAAGGGGCTGGGCGCGGTGGCTCACGCCTGTAATCCTAGCACTCTGGGAGGCTGAGGCAGGAGGACTGCTTGAGCTCAGGAGCTTGAGACCACCCTGAGTAAGAGCGAGACCCCATCTCTACTAAAAATAGAAAAAATTAGCTGGGCGTGGTGGCACACGCTTGTAGTCCAGCTACTCGGGAGGCTGAGGCAGGAGGATCGCTTGAGCCCAGGAGTTTGAGGTTACTGTGAGTTTGGCTGATGCCACGGCACTCTAGCCTGGTGGACAGAGTGAGAGTCTGTCTCAAAAAAATAAATAAACAAACAAACTTTGGAAGGGAGAGGGATTTTCCATACGTATCTCTGAAAACTGGTTACTTACACACCACGTGATGCACCACATATGTAACAGTGGTCCCATAAGATTATAATGGAGCTGAAAAATTTGTATTGCGTAGTGATGTCACAGCCGTTAGTGATATTCGTATTGTGTAGTGATAACACAATGCATTACTCATATATCTGTGGAGATGCTGGTATAAACAAACCCACTGCTCTTCCAGGAACAGGTACAATTATGTATAGTACATAATACTTGGTAATGATAATAAATGACCATGTTACTGGTTTATGTATTTACTATACGATACTTTTATTGTTATTTTAGAACGTACTCCTCCTACCTATTAAAAAAAAAAGTTAACTGTAAAACAGCCTCAAGCAAGTCCTTCAGGAAGGGATCCCAGAAGCAGGCATTGTTATCATGGGACATGACAGCTGAGTGCATGTTATTGCCCCTGAAGACCTTCCAGTGGGACAAGATGTGGAGGTGGAAGACAGGGATATTGATGATCCTGACCCTGTATGGGCCTAGGCTGATGTGTGTGCTTGTGTCTTAGTTTTAACAAAAAAAGTTTAAAAAGTAAAAAAAAAAAATAAATAAGCTTCAAAAATAGAAAAAAGCTTATAGAATAAAAATATAAAGAAAATATTTTTGTACTGCTGTACAACATGTTTATGTTTTAAGCTAAGTGTTATACAAAAGAATCTAAAGGTAAAAAAACTAAAAGTTTATAAAGTAACTTTTACAAACTAAAATTTTAACTTTAGTAAACTTTAACTTTACTAAAGTTACAGTAAGCTAAGGTTAATTTATTACTGAAGAAAGAATTTTTTTTATAAATTTAGTACAGACTAAGTGTACAATGTTTATAGTCTGCAGTAGTGTACAGCAATGTCCAAGGCTTTTCACATTCACTCAGCACTCACTGACTCACCCAGAGCAACTTCCAGTCCTGCAAGCTCCGTTTACATTAAATGCCCTATATAGATGCACTATTTTTTATCTTTTATACTGTATTTTTACTGTACCTTTTCTATGTTTACCACTGTGTTACAAATGCCTATTGTCTTTAGTACAGTAACATGCTGGACAGGTTTGTAGCCTAGGAGCAAGAGGCTGTACCATGGAGCCTGGGTGTATAGGAGGCTATACCACCTAGATTTGTGGAACTACATTCTATGATGTTCACACAACAGCAAATCACCTCAGGACGCATTTCTCAGACTGTATCCCTGTTGTTAAGCGACACATGACTGTATTTATTTAAAGAGTGAGATATTTATCTTACACAGAAAATCAAACCAAATTCCAAATGAATTAGAGTTGAATGTAAAAAAAAAAAAAATGAATCCACAAAAGAAACAGAAAAAACAAAGAGGGAAGTGGGAGACGTGGCCATTAAGAAAAAAAGTTGGTCAATGTGACTCTATAAACATTTAATAACTCAAAAACATCATCAATAAAATTAAAAGATAACACACATTTATAACATAAGATAGACAGCCAATTTCTCATTGTGTCTATAAAGAGCTCTTTGAAATCAGTAAGTGAAAAATGAAAAATACAACTGACAAATGAACAAAGTGCACATACTGGCAATTTATAAAACATACAAGCAATAAACATTTGGAAAACAATTCACTCTCACTAGTGATTAAAAAAATAAAATTATAAGAATGAAATACCAATTTTTGGCTATTAAATTGGAAGGTTTTCTAAAGATAATAGAGATGGTTAGAATATAGGAATATGGACATTGTCATGTATACTTTATTGAATATAAATTGGTCAATGTTTCTGGACAGCAATAAAATCATCAAAATGTGAACTTTTGATTTAACAATTCCTTCTATGAAAAATTAATATATTCTAGTAGCCTCATTAGCTTTATTTTTACAAAAAAGGCAAAACAACAACTAACCTCCCACGATCTAGAATTAAGATTTGAGTCTCTCTAGATCTATGTTTTCCCTAGACTATCAAATCACCTTAAGTCCAGACACAAAAGTGAAATACGGGGCAAAGACAAGGAGATAAAAGACAAAAGTAGATTCTAGGAATGATTTTGTCAATATGTACATAGGAATTCAACTACTATTCTTTTCCTCACTCATTCAACATAAGTTTTCTGAGCGTACACTAAAAGACTGGTATCATTCTAAACACTTGGGATTCAATGGTACAAAAAGACAGACATGGGTTCTGACCTTACAGAATATACATTTAAATAGAGGGAGATTAAGAACAAATGAGTAAAAAAAAAAATCATTTTAGGTAATGAAATAAAGAAAATACGATAAAGGGTGGTAGGAGAGGGACTGAAGGAGCTAATTTTTAATTTGGGTGGTTAGGAAAGTCTTCACCAGTGGTATGACATTTGACCTGAGAAATGAATGCTTAAAACCACAATCTCAACTTCTCAAGTATTTGCTAACATTATGAACTAATGCATAATCCCTACTGCATAACTGAATAAAAACATTTCACATGTCCACTGAAAGAGATGATATTAATAAACGTGTAAAGGGGCTTAGATGTGAATAAGATGATTTATTTCAGTGGACAGAACTATGAGGAGTCTGGCCACTGTGATCTCAGAATGACAGGGCTGGGAGGGCACAGGAGGTCATCTTGTCCAATCTTCTACCCACGGAAGAATGTCCTTCTAACTACATCTGCGAGATGTTCACACTGCTCTTACTATACATGTTTAAGCAAAAAGGAACTCTCTAATTTGACAAACAGCCCATTCCCCAGAGAAGTAAATATAACAATTAGAAAATTTTTCTTAAAAAATTCCTAACAGCTAAATCCTGTTGTCCAAACTTCTACCCAGTAATGAAACCTGGAATTAGATACACAAAGTCTAATTTATGATTCCCTACATGACAGCCTTTAAATATATGAAGAAACTGTGAATCTCTTAATCTTTTCTTATCTGATTGACATTAAACATCTGTTCTTTCATCTCTCAGGGGCTATGGTTTCTAGATTCTTCATCAATCTTGTTACTCTCCTTTGGATACTATCATTGATTAATAAGCTGCTCAGCACATACCAAGGGCAGGGAAGAGTATTATCTCACTGATAGCATTTATAATTGCTGGTGCATGGTGATGATAAAAAAAACAGACCAACTTTTTGTTAGTTTTATTATAGTCTTGAAATTCTTTACATACAGAGACAATAAATCCCCTTATTTCCTGCCCAGATCCAGGGTAAACCACTCATATCATCCCACCCTTTGGTACAACACTTAAAATATGGCAAAAAGAACTAAATATATTATTCTAGATGTGCCATGTTTGGGGCAGTGCTGAGAAGATTATACTCTATTAATGAAATTATATATATTCAAAAAATAAAGTTAAACCATAAAGAAAAAATTTCCTCAAATTGAAAATTAAAACAAATGAATTTAACTGTGTACCAAGCAGTGATAAACTACACAAAGAATTATTCTGAATAACTTTAAAATGTAGAATTGACTGTATATACTCAGTGGGATAGATACATTCTAAGAACCAATACAGACACAAAAAAATCCTAAACTCCATTCACTGACTTAGTAATATTATTAATACTATTATGAAATAATTATTTTTACACACAGTAGAATAAAGAGAAATATTACATTAATGTTCAAGGAATCAAATCAAATTTTTTGTTAAATAATAATCTTAAATTTGAGTCAGAACTAAAAGCATGAACGATCTTTTTCCTTTTCCAGAATTTATTTTCCTAGCTTTGTACATTGAAGAGACCTAAAAGAAATTACAAACTCCTTAACAATGAACATCTACCCGATCACCTACCAACCAAACTGCAGATTCTAAGTATCATGTCCACTAAAAGAAAACAGAGCTTCTCGGAAGAATGGCTGTTTCTAGGACTGAGACAGAAAATGTACAAATGAGCCTCAGACATCCTGTTAGCCTAAAAGCAAGGAAGCAAGGAAACTATCAAAGACAAATGGGGTTTTATCAAAAGGACATGAAGAGACAACATAAGGGCTTCCCAATGGCCACAGATGAAACACTCAGAAATCAAAAACAATAACCACTCTGCAAGTGACTGAAACACAATACAAAAATAAAAATCCAGAAGTTCATAACAAAATAAAACTAACAAATGAAAAACCAACAACCAAAACTGCATTGGTTACTACTAGAGGTAACAAAGGCATCCATCTCTAGACCTGAAAATTAAATATTGAAAAGAAAAAATTAAGCATTACTTCTGTCTTTCTAACTAATCACAGTTGATCAGGGAAAATTCTTTTTTATAGAAGAATTGTACCTAACAAATATGCACATAATATTATAATTAGAAAATTGTCATTTGGTAGCCTGTTATAACTAATTCAGTCAAAGATTATTAATAGAGGAGATCATTACATGAAAGAACAATGGTGAAATTTGGAATGAAAGGATTAAGCTATCACCATCTGAACCCACCGATCAATCTTAGTGGGTATCCTATTATCTTCAGGATAATTAGATATTATATATCTCCTGCTATGATGCAATAGAAAATATACAGGAACACTTATTAAGTATTTTTGCCAAAAAAACTGAATCTAAATGATCTATCCTCTAAAGTTAATTTTCAGTTTACAGGAGAAATCAATCAGAGAGTACAAATTAAAGGACATGGGAAGGAGCAAACAAACAAATCCAGAATGTGGGATATTCTGTAAGACAACTAACTTCTTGATCAACTAGTCAAATATGAGAGTTAAAGAGTAAAAAAAGAAAGGAAAGCAAAGGGTACTGCTCTAAATTACAGATCAGCAACTTTTTTCTTAAAGAGACAGAGAGTAAATATTTACAGTCCATATTGTCTTACTTACAACTACTTAACTCTGCAATTGCTGTGAGAAAGCAGCCATGGAATACACATAATGAATGTCCCTGGCTGTGTTCTAATAAAACTTTATTTATAAAAACCTAAGACACATGACTAATCAAATGTGGTGTGAGGATCTTGTATGGTTCCTGATTTGAACTACCCAAAATAAACAGATTTTTAAAAAGATAACCAAGTACAATGTGAATGTGGGTTTGGCATCAGACGATATTAAGGAACTGTTGCTAATATTCTTGGGTGGACAAACTAATTAAATAACCAAACTGATGTCAATGGGTAACAAAGTGCTTCAAGTGAAACTTAAAATAGGGGAGACTTGACCCGATCAGACAGGTAGGAGAAAGTTTTCTTATAAAAGTAATGATTTGGCCAAGATTTAAAGGATGACTAAAGGTAAGTAGGAAAATTACAAGCAGAAGGAACACAAAGGACCTGGGCTGGAAGGAAACATGTCCCCATGGGTAAGCAAAGGACAGTGTGTCAGAGGAGCGGACCTTGGGGGAAGAGAGAGAAAGGTGGACTCACAGAGGAATTCTGTCTTTATCCTAGGAACAATGGGAAGCACTTGAAGTATATTAAGCAGAGGAGTTACAGGATGAGATCTGCATTTTGAAATGATCAGTCTAGCTGCAGACTGATGAAGCAAGAGTTGATATCAGACCTGGTAACAGTCACTGCAGTACAATAGAGACTAAGGTGGTGATAAAGGAGAATGGATAGATTTAAGAGGTAGTTATTGACAAGACGTGGTAATGAATTGGATATGGCAGGTGAGAGAAACAGTGTCAAAAATGACTCCCGGGTTTCTGGTTTGCATAAAAGGTTGTGTCACTCACTGAGGCAGCAACAGAGAAAGAGAATCGAGGAAGGCTGGGAAAAAGAAAAACTTCCACTGTGGACATGCTGAGTTTGAGATAACTGCTAAATCCAAAAGATGATAGTAAGTATCTGACTGGACATCCAGGTCTGAGGATAGAGGATAGGGCTAGCCAGATATATGTTTGTGAGTCATCTGTATACAGGTGGGAGTGGCTGTGACCATCTAGGACAAGGGGAGACAGAAAAGACGGTTGCTATGGTCTGAATGTTTGTGTCCCCTCAAAATTCGTATGTTGAAATCCTAACCCCAAAGGTGGTGGTATTAGGAGGTGGAGTCTTTGGGAGGTAACTAGGATTAGATGAGGTCATGAGAGTAGAACCCTCATGTATACAATTAGAGTCTACTTCCTCTCTCCACCATGTGAAGGAACAGAAAAAACTGCCATCTATGAACCAGGAATCACGGCCTCACTAGACACCAAATCTGCTGGTGCCCTGATTTTGAACTTCCCAGGCTCCAAAACTGTGTGAAGTAAATGTCTGTTGTTTATAAGCTACCCAGTTTATGGCATTTTGTTACAGCAGCCCAAACTAAGACATGGTGACCCTGAGAAATGCCAACATTTAATAGTGTCATAAATCACTTTAAATCTAGATAGAGGAAGATAAACTTTTACAGAATTTTAGAGTGGACCAAAAAAAAAACATAAAGAAGATAAGGAAACCAAAGAGAGATTGTTTTGAGGAAAGAATGGTTAACAGTGTCAAACATAACTAAGAGGAGCAAATAAGACAGAAAATGTCCACTGGATTTGGCAAAATGGAAGTCACTAGTGACCAACAGTCCTTCTTGTTCATGATGTTAAAAATACCGTTCATTAAAACACAACCCGAATGTAGGACTTCTGAGATATCTTTAATCCCACTGATTGGCTTATTTGCATACATTAAATATGCATTAAGTTTCTAGGGGAGATTTTTACAAACCAAAAAAATTATAAAATAGCACACACACACAATTTTACACAGTATAAAACTTACATATCCAAGAAAATAAGCAGAGGAAAATCTGGGAAGAACGTTAGGAAACTACACAACAGTGGTGGAGGCACAGCCCTTGAAACATTTAACTCCTGGCAGCAGAAGCCATTTTTCCTGGAGCTGAATCTACTGCCAGCAACGAACACCCTGGGAATCTCTAGTATGAAGGATTAACAGACTGGCTTTAGCACTGGAAAATACATTGAAAGGAACAATCCAGTACTAGCTCAAAAGGGATGAAATGACCTAATATGTCACTGCCAGATCTAGAAAGCAATGGAAATCATAATAATAATAAAGGAGCTCTTTTGCAATATAACATAATATAAAAACATCTTTTCTGTGAGTTGTTTTATCTCAGTTGCTGAAGAAATTCAGACTAAGAAATCCCTAAATTTGTAGCATAAAACAATTTTTAATCGATTAAAATTTATACTGTCATTGATACTTGAAATTTAATCACATTCTCTGCCGATTTAAAAATCTTCTGATATAAATGTATCAGTAAAGATCTAAAACTTAAACATTTATAGAAACTTAAAAAATAGCCAAATATTTTAGATGACAATTTCATAATGTCTTTGTCAAATTACTTGCTTCCTGATTTTAAAGTATTTGTTAGATTCAGATATAAATTTGGTAGTAACTGTGGGAATAATTGAGGGACAAACTTTATTTCCAAGAATATTTTTAAGAACTTCAGTTTGTCTTTGAAGACCTAATCACAGTTTATAGAATTACATTGTCCTCTTCACAGAAAACAAAGTAGTTAAAGGCATTGATTTTCACACACTACCAAAGCAAAGGGGTCAAGGCATTTGAATAAATTTTTTTTTTAAGTTTTGTAAATAGTAAGGGTCATATGTGCCAGGTATATAATAAAAAATAGACTAAGCAGATGGAAACTTACATAGCACTCATTAAGTATATCACTGTCCCTTGTTTTACAGATGTAATAATCTATATTTACAGGTGCGGATAAACAGATCAATTTATTACCAACATTCCTTTCTACATGGCATGTGTATAAAAAATGTCCTTTGACTCTGGACAAAGCAATTATTTAAAAAGAATGTTGTCATGGCTCTCCCAATATGGCCATGCAGCAATGTGAAGCTGGCTTGGTTCCCAGCAATGCAGTCTGCTCTGTGGCTTGAAGTTGTATTTCAGTGTGTCAATAGCATGTTGCTGTCTACTCGACTTGTGGCCTAATAAGCAAGGCCTACAACTCCACAAATGCAGACGTTCATTCCAAATTCCCTTCTAACACTTTTTTTTTTCCATGAACATAGAGTTAGGATGAAGAAAGCACTAATGGAAATTTCACAAGGAAAGTACAAAATTCACTTGAAAATAATTTCTTGATTAGATTTGTTTACAACATATATTTTAAAAGCAGCATTTCAATGTCATTATGTTCCTCCTTGTACCAGGGGAAGTGGTGGCTTGACAGAGCACACATTAAAATGATTACTCCCACAGACACCAAATTGGTTCCAGTGGGAGTGGAGTTGAAGGAAAAAAAGACATAAAGCACATGCTCATTACAGAAAGAGCTATCAAAGACATACAACTTGGCCTGAAATTTATTAAATTTACCTTTTCACATCATCTGGAGAAATTAAGATATCTGTTTTTAAAAACCTAGTCTTTGGGGGACATTAATGATGACTACACACTAAATTCAAAAGTATTCTTCAGTCCACACACATCTGTCTACACTGAATAATCTGGGGTATAAACACTAAGAATGTAATGGAAAGACTGAGTTCACAAACATATTCAGCACATTTTATGATCATCAAAAAGCTTGCTCACTTTTAAAGTCATTATATTTTATAAACTCCTTCTTGACAAAATGATTTATGACCATTGTAAAATTCTTCTAAAAAACCTGGGTTCTAAGTTTTCATGCTTCAACATCTATGCCACAAATATTAGATAAGTTAGATAATCTGGAGCCATAAAATAATGCCAATTCTGCTGGGACTAATCAAATATTTATGTCACATCCTTTCTGTAGCAGAGCTGGAAAAATACACACAACATAAAATGCTATATAATCATAAGAGTTGAAAATCTATTGGGTCATTAAAATATGAATAGTCATATATAGATAGAAATTATGCTAATAAGTCATCATGAGAGGACCATCTCAGAGTCATTTTTCAGTTGCACTCATATACATACACCGAAACGTCCACATTCCCTCACCCTTTTACCCACATGGGTGTGGTGGCACACACTAAACCCACATCTGTGAGCTGGCGGGCAAGGATTACCGGCGCTGTC
>JAQIFY010006025.1:0-10614 GCA_028533085.1 Varecia variegata
GAGGCAGTAGGATCACTTAAGCCCAGGAGTTTGAGGTTGCTGTGAGCTAGGCTGACGCTACGGCACTCACTCTAGCCCAGGCAACAGAGTGAGACTCTGTCTCAAAAAAAAAAAAAAAAAAAAGAAAATACAAAAAGAAGCAAGGGTCATAGGAGAATCAGAAGGGCTATCTATATTCCACTCCAGGTTCTGGGATACCGATGCTGGTCTGGGAGTTCAGCAATCTGCCTTATCCACATTGAGTGAACAGCTGGTAGGCCTCCAGCCCAAGACTCTCACCTTTCACCTTTTCTATAATTTTGCAATTTTATGATGTATTCTCTTATCCAAATTACAACAAGGAATGAGTTTCTGCCAGTCACATGTTAGAACTTTCTTTAAAAAAGATCAAGCTAATAGTTATAGTGACATTCACATTTGTACCTTCTTGTTACTTATTCATATTGCCTAGTTTTGCTTACTTCTCACATTACCAAAAACATATATAAAGTCATTTCTGGAAAACCTTGCAATCTCAGTTAAAATCACATTTATAATCCTAATAAACTAATTTTAAAAAACATTTCATGCACAAATAAAAACTTACCCTTTACTGAGTATCAGACTTTCCTCTTCTGCTTCTGAAAGTACAATCACCTTAGCTGGTATCTGGGGCTCACGCAGAGAGTAAATTCTAGCAGTGAAAAGAGAAGAAAACCAACACTTAAAATTCTCTTTCACTTCCCAAAATTGCACTTTCCTCTCCATCCAGTTAGTTCTTGAGATTTTTCCTACCACTTACCACAGCCATTTCTTTGCCAAAGATCTTGCTGTAACCGACAAAGTAGCCTACTTCATTTGTTCTTTAACTATATGAGATGGAAGTTTCCTCAACCTGACAAAATGTTCTCTATCCTTACCAAAATTCTTTAATAGCCAATCCATACCACTGCACCTCTGTCTCTTTTGTCCTGAGCCTTCATCCATACTCACCTTGTCTAGTCATCTCCCTACTGATCCTAAGCTTGCAAGTTTCCCTTCATCTACACCCATCTGTCTCTGCCTAGTAAACACCAAATCCCACCAGAGAAGGAACCATATCTGATTCTTATTTATTTATTTTTAGAGACGGGAATCTCCCTCTGTCGCCCAGGCTGGAGTGCAGTGGTACAATTATAGCTCACTGCGGCCTCCAACTCCTGGGCTCAAGTGATCCTCTTACCACAGCCTCCCAAGTAGCTGGGACTACAGGGATACACCTCCACACCTGGCTAATTTTTAAATTTTTTTGTAGAGATGGCAACTTGCTGTGTTGCCCAGGCTGGTCTCAAACTCCTGGGCTCAAGCGATTCTTCCACCTCTGCCTCCCGAGTAGCTCTTACTCTGTATATACCAACTGGTCAGCAGAGTGAGTGACATTTAGCCTGCAGTCTGTCTATGTTTTTGTTATATAAAGACCTAACATGCCAGGCATGGTGGTGTGTGCCTGTAGTCCCAGCTATTCAGATGGCTGAGGTGGGAGGATCCCTTGTGCCCAGGACTTCAGATCCAGCCTGGGCAACATAGCAAACTTCAACTTCTAAAAAAAAAAAAGAGAGACCCGACATTATGTCATCCCCGTTTTCTCAAGAAGTACAAAACAGAATGTTTTTAACCAAATCATGTTAAAGTAACTTACATTTGACAGCATATATGGCTATTATTAAAGGGAGAAAGAATTTTCAAAAGGCCACTAATGTCATCATTAGAAATCCCTTATAAAGGGGTCAGAACGTCCCTTATAAAGTCTTTACCACATTACTTATTTTGTCTGACTCCACTAAGAATTTTTAAACTTGGTTTTGTTCCATTATCAATAAAATACCACATATATATTTACTAAATATTTGTAATGATAATTTGATTCATTTGAATACATATTCATTGTGGTCTTCCTAGGTGCCTACAAGCATTACTGACTTCAAAATACACATAATAGATAGTAATATTACGTTGGGGAGCAGTGGGGAAAAAAAAGTAAGTACAACAGGGCATTCAGTCAAAATCTACTTTTGCCTTGAAGTTGTGAAAAGGGTCCAAAGCTTAGGAAAAGGAAAGTGTTAAGTACCCTGTAGTTTTTAAAAAACCCTTCAATATTTGGGGACAGATACTTCCTTTAGGGCTTAATCTGAGGAAGAATTGTACCTACACTCTTTCCCCACCATCTCCTTTCCCAGTATAGTATAAAAGGGAGACTAAGAGAGGGTGTCAAAGAGGCCTTAGGAGTACCGTATAAAGTTTATATTGGGAGGATTTTCCCTCCCCTCTTTCTCCAAAGCCAAATGGGTAGGCAGGAGAGGCTCTAAAACACTCAGCCAGATTTAGAGGTACTAGTGATAAGGGAGATTTTGGTGCATTTCCTACCCGAATGCCTGTTAGTCACTTTGAAGTTGTCGCAATCAAAAAAACTGTATAGACTGAGTTCAGTACTATCCATAGTTTCAGGCATCCACTGGGGGATCTTGGAACTTATCCCCTGCAGATAAGGGGTATTATACTCTATCTTGAGAAAGGGTTCAGGGCATGGATAGCTGGCAGGAGCCAATGAGAGACAGAGTTCCTCAGCGATGGGGGGAGCTAGAGGTTAAACGCTGCCCTCTAAAACACACACACACCATCTGTGCAGAGACTACCACACCAACAGAGGTCGCTAGCAACAAATGGAACTAGAGTAAACCAAGATCAGGCAAACCTCCTCATCACTGACAGGCAACCTGTTAGGTAAGATGTCTGCCTCACCTATCCCAGCCTCCCTATCCCCACTCTCAAGGAGTCAGAGTCAGATGAAGGAGGAGGCAGCTCCACTCCTTACACTTTACTACATACCCCAAAGTGCTGGGATAGGAGGAAGAGTAAAAGAGCAGACCATACCCTCTCCACTCATTTCAGATCCCTTAAGACACAGGTCTGACCTATGAAAGGGCTAGGACACAGTTTTGAAATGGATTTGAGATCAGAGTTTTGAACTGGACACACCAAGTTTTAATAACTGTAAGTAACAAGAAAGCTATGGGCATCTGTATAAGATGCCATAAAGGGGGATCAACCATTCAGCAGGGAAAGAAGATTTGGAAGAACAGTTAAAAGCAGTGTTTAGGCAAAATAACCCTGGAAGTATTTCTTAACCTCTGTTAAGTCCTCCCAATAAACCTTTTACATAAGGCAGATCCAGAAAGTTAACTGATAATATAGCAGAAATCTAAGTAGGATTAGGGCATTTAATCATAGATTACAAACCTTGGAAGCAGCTTTAGAGATTATCAAATCAAACCTGCTCAATTTGTAGATCAGAAGCTGACCACCCCCACCCTCACTCCTCAAAAAAGAAATTTAAGATCTCAAAGATAATAGAAGTGGCACTGGGACAATTTGAATCTTTCAATTTCTAATTATATTCTCTTTCCTCTATGTCACATCATCACCAAAAGGGTGATATGATGAAGAGTTTGGGAAAGATTTTTCTACCAGTATTTACAGGTCAGACTAGGAGAGACTTGGAGGCAGGAAGACTATTGGAGAGGGAATAGTAGTAATAGTTAGGTGATTCTTATGATCAAGAATGGGTTACAACAGCCATCAGATAAAAGCATTCTAACATTTAATGACTCATTTGGTGCTATGCTGAGCTGTTAACTGGCAAACAGGAACAGAGCCTTCCACTCACAAAGCTACAAGAGATAAAAATAAAACTTACCTTATAACATTATCTGATGTTAACAGCACTATGTGGGGATCCATCATTTCACTTGGATACCAGGAAGCATGCTTCAGAGTCAGAGAGGTAGAACTGGTGAAAAATCTCTCAGCAACTGGAGTGGTACTAAAATAAAGATAACAATTTTCCAAAACATTTTGTAGAACTTGGATGAAAAACCTTCTAAAGGAAAATCTATTTTAATACTCTTTGCTTTTTTTTCTTTAAATTTTTTTCCCTTAAATCTTGCTGAAAGAGCATTCAAAGCATTTAGTCAATTACTATCAAAGAATCAAAATAAAAATATTTTCGAAATTATAGCATATTTTATACAAGTGTTTTCATATGTAGTATCTTATTTGATTCTTTTACTAGCCTTGTAAGGAAACTACAAGGGCAGATACTATCATTCCTATTTTGAAAATGAGGGAACAGATGTAGAAAAAAACCAGTTTGGTCAGGCGCAGTGGCTCATGCCTATAATCCTAGCACTTTGGTAGGCCGAGGCAGGAGGATTGCTTGAGCCTGGGAGTTTGAGACCAGCCTGAGACATACAGCAAGACTTCATCTCTATGAAAAAACCAGAAAAACTAGTCAAGTGTGGTGGCACATGCCTATAGTCTCAATTACTTGGGAGGCTGAGGAAAGAGGATTGCTTGAGGTTGCAGTGAGCTATGATGACACCACTGTTCTCTAGCCCAGGCAACCAAGAGAGACCCTATCTCTTTAAAAAAAAAAAAAAAAGAAAGGAAAAAGGAAGAAAGAAAATAAACAGTTTAAGGGGACTCAACTTGTAAGTTGTGGAGTGAAAGGTGAGTTTCTACCTTATACTGATGGTCCCTGACTTACTATGGATGGACTTAAGATTTTTCAACTTTATGATGGGTTTATCCATCATAAGTTGAGGAGGTCCTTTTGACTTACAATGGGGTTATCCATCACAAAGTCAAAAAATCCTAAGTTGAACCATCCTAAACTAGGGACCACGTGCTGTACTGCCAGCATTAAATGCATTTCCAACTTAAAAAATTTTCAATTTACATTGGGTTTATCAGGGCATAACCCCATCATAAGTTAAGAAGCATTTTCGCTACAGCTATACCACCCTGAACGTGCACAATCTCGTCTGTATTCTTTTCAGTAGATCATTCAGAACCACTTTTCTGGATTTGTTGAAAAAGATATTATATAAAAATAAGACCTAGATAAACTTCTGAGCAAACTTGTGGCTCACAGAATAAAATCTTATTTCAACCTAATTGAAAAAATGGCCTAACTTCCAATGAGACAGGGATGTAATAATTCAGGCAGAATACAACTACACATATACTATAAACATTAATATCATAAGATGCCAGTCTGCAGACCACATGGAGTGCTCTAATGTTTCAACAGTAATATACTAAACACACTTTAAGAAACACTGTCTTAAACAATTTTCTGTATGTATTACAAATTATACAGATATACACTAAATGGAAATAGAACTTACCTACAATTCACTATTGATTTTCCGCCTTCAAATTCAGAATTCTTCCCCCATCTTTTAGGTAATTCTAATACCATAAGTCCTTTTATTCCTATAAGTGCTACGTGATGTTGTGTTGGACTTAACAAGACTTGATAGATCTCAAACAGGGGTGGATTTATGCAAAGCAGTCTCTGGAAATTAAAGCAAACCAATCAAAATAGTTAACTTTAATTTAAATATATGCGACCGTTACTTGAATGTGTATATGTGAACAGTAATGCTTTAGTTTTCTATCATTATAGGATAATGAAGCATTCTGGATAAGTACTAACATCTGGACGATTAATTGATGAAATATTTTTAATCATTTAGGTTGGGATGTTATATAAAATGAATCAGATTTCTTTACCTTGATAAATAGAGACTACTAGACATAATTTTCCTTCTTATGGTGCAGCTTCAGCCTATCATTCTGGTTTTATTTTTCTATCATTCTCCCCTTGTACTTTACAGTCCAATCAGATTAGCTTATATTTCTGGGAAATCATGTTTTGCTCTGCCTCCGTATCTTTGCATAATTGTTTCTCCTCCTGCAATGCCCCTGTTTTTCTTTTTTAGCTGGCTAACAAGACTTACTCATTCTTGGAGACCCAGCTTCTATGTATTATACTTTCTCCTCAAGAAAGTATCTATGTTCTTGCCAGGAATAACTGCATCTTTTCTGTACTTCTATAGCACACTCTGGATAAATCTATTATAGTTCTTACCAGACTGCATTCTAACTATCCTTTTTACTTGTTCATCTCATACAACTGACTATGAATTACTTGAGATCTGTGTCTTTCCTCTCTATATTCTTTGCATTCTGGCACACTGCTGACTCTCAACAGATGCTTAGTAAATAGACATGAACTCAGAAGTATTAAGAAATGATAATTACTATATTATAAATAGTACAATAAGATAAAGAATGGCTTTAAGAGCTTCTGCAGCAAGCAGAATGCTGCTTTACCTATGCAGACTTAGTAACAGTGTGATATTTTCAGGGGGTTCTGGTAAGTTGTTTATCCCACCATCACATGTCCTCAGAATTCACTTCTGCTGATACTTCCTATTTTTTCTCTCATGACCATCTCAGATTCCCATTTTCTTTCTTTCTACTTTCAGTAATACACCATGAGTAATACACCACTGTTTACCCTATATATGAAGAATCAATCTAAGCCAAAATCCTTTTAGACAAGACTGTTCTGAATATAATGAAATTCCTACTAATTGCTACTGATGTCTGAAACCTGTTTTTTTTGTTGTTTTTTAGTTGCCCTTCACTGATTCTAATGAAATTGTGTTTTCTTGTCAGTGATTCTTTCCTTCTTTCCCTCCATACTCAACCCCCATCTTCTTCTACTTGATTTTGATAGTCTAACTCAAACCAAACACAGGTCACCTTACTTCTGCTACATATACAATTCAATCACATTGGTTCAAGATTGAACTATGATAATCACAGTATTTTGCTGTTGTTGTCTTTAAAGTTACTACTGATACTTTTTTTTTAACATTCAAAGTTACAGCTCGTGATAAGCTGCTTTCTTTCCAATCTCTGAGTTTTTGAGATTCTGGAGGATTAAGGGTTATTCAAATAGTCATCAATATTTACTGAGAGCTTATACATTTCAGGTATTCTGTCAAGTGCTGAACATACAAAAATGAGTAAAGCAGACACAGTCCCTGCCATAGTACTTACAAAAGAAGACAGACAATAAATAATTGTAAATAATTAAATTATAATTGTGTCAAATGCCGCATAGCAGCAGGGTAGGGTACTAGAATACTGTGGACTGAATATTTGATAATTATTCTTAACTAAAATTTTAAAGTAGATTGTAGACTCTTGACCTATTTTTCAAACTGCAGAAGCATTGCTAGCATCTTGTTAAAAGCAAATTCTCGGCAACAAGAATTGGACAGTAGTACACATGTCATACCTTAGAATGAGTGCCAAGATTTTTATTTATTTTTACTTTTTAATCTTTAAAAGAAGAGAATATTACAATTAAACATTTCCATAAAGCCAATATTTGATCACAGCAATACTTTCTGATCTCACCCATTTTCACATGTTGTCTTATCAAAAACAAAAATCCCTTCCCACTTTGGGAATGGCCTAATTTTCTAAAAGACAAACAAACAAACAAACAAACAAAGAATTAACAGAGGCTTCCTCCTCCATGTCAAGAGCAAAACCTGTTTTGTTTTTTTTTTGAGACAGAGGCTCACTCTGTTGCCCAGGCTAGAGTGCCATGGCGTCAGCCTAGCTCACAGCAACCTCAAACTCCTGGGCTCAAGCAATCCTACTGCCTCAGCTTCCCGAGTAGCTGGGACTACAGGCATGTGCCACCATGCCCGGCTAATTTTTCTATATATATTTTTAGCTGTCCATATAATTTCTTTCTATTTTTAGTAGAGACGGGGGTCTGGCTCTTGCTCAGGCTGGTCTCGAACTCCTGAGCTCAAACAATCCGCCCGCCTCGGCCTCCCAGAGTGCTAGGATTACAGGCGTGAGCCACTGCGCCCGGCCAAAACCTGGTGTTTTAAAATCTATCTGACATGATGCTCAAAACAAGCCCAAGAGAAAGTTATGATTATACCTATTACTTTATCGGTGTCACGTAATGAAATAGGTTTCTCTTCACCAACCTACTAAAAATAGCAACTCCGCCTACCCATTCTCTATCCCTTTACCCTGCTGTTTTTCTTCGAAACATTTAACCATCACTGATATTGATTATTCCATGGCCTCCAGAACTTAAGCATCTTGAGAGCATGAGTTCCTATAATAGTGTCTGGTAGTGTCGGAATCATTAAACATTTGCCCAAGGACGGAAATAATGATTGTGAGGCTCCAAAAGGTTATAAGGCCATGCTGGAGCGGAATAAAAATAAGAGTGAAGGACTTTCCTACTTGAAGTGGGACGTCCCCGGAAGGACGTCAGCTTACGCCTTAATAGCAGACCTACCAGAGGCCGAAAAACAGCCAAGATGGGAAGGGAACAAAAAAGCTAGTTCAAACCCCGGCCGAGGGTCACTTCCAAGAGCTGCCTGGCCGTACCTGGTACTGGGAGAGGGGGGGCTCCTCGCCGCCACCGCTGGGGCCCCGAAGGCGAACGACTAAGAAGGAGCTGCCTTCTCCGTCCCACAGGAAGAGCTCTCCGCCGAGGCCGAAGACCAAGTTTCTCGTCAGCAACGGCAGCGGCGGCGACAAAGGTAATGATGAAGAAGCTGGTTTCTCGGCTGGGCTCTGGTTTTTCAGTCCCTCCCGGAGCCGCAAGAACACGACATGGCTAGGAAGCCAGGTCTGCCACAGCTCACGGTCGCCCACGGGTCCTTCGGCAGCCGCCATCTTGGCCCAACTGCTCTCCTCATTCTAGTTGCTCAGCCCGCCGCAGAGCGCAGCCAATCCGCGGCCAGCCGTCCACAGCTTGGGCCAATTACTGAGCAGGCGGTCCGGAAGCACGAGAGGCTCGTGTTAGGGGCGGGACGAAGGAGCGGCCAGTCCATCAGGCAGGTGCATCGTCAGAAGAAAGCCAATCGCCAGTCTAGCATTTATTCTGAATCCGAAGGGGGCGGGGCTAGAAGTCAACAGAACAGTACCTGTGGAGAGAAAGCTTTGGTGCTGCCAAAGTGTAGTACCTGAAGAGAGTCTGAGACCTGTGTATCTAATTGCCTAATGGACACTTCCGCGCATCCAGAACGTTCCTTCAAGACTTATCTCCGTCAGTGCCGGTTGGGTTTACTTCACAAATGTCACGACTTAAGCCACCCATCCTTGGGTTGCCCGAATCTGTCTTCGTGTCGGCCCCGTAGGTAAGACCACAGTTCCCAGAATTCCATGCGTTCTAAGCGCGCTCAGCGGCCAGACACATCCACTCCCAGAGTTCCGTGCGCGCCCCTAGCGGGCGGTGTTTTTGTTGGCGACTCCGGCAAAGAGGAGATGGCAGACCCGTCGGGCTCTCGGCACCGCTCGCTGTACAAGCTGGTGGGCTCGCAGCCTTGGAAAGAGGCTTTCAGGCAGGTGAGTGTGGGGTGCGGGCCGTGGTTTTCTCCCCAAACCGTTCTCAGGGACTGCTGTCCTCTTTGCCTTCGCCTCAGCCCTGCTCTGTGAAGCAGGTGCCGGGAGCGCTTGGCCAGCGGAGGTGAACCTTGAACCCAGACCTCCTGCCTGAAGGTCTGGGTCTTGGCCACCACCCCGCCGCCTCCAGAAGTGTTTGGTCCCCTGAGTGTGGGACGAGCCAGGAAGCCTTGTTTTTGGATTTGGGTGTGTTGTAATTTTGAAATGTGATTATGACCGTACCCTTTGCACCTCTACAGTAACACCACCTACTGTTGTTGGGTAGGGGGGCACCACGAGAGGCACTTTGTATATGTACGTCATGTGAGATAGAAATTATTTGTATTCTAGAGAGTAGTATACACTGAGGCTCGAAAGAGCCTTCGTTACGAAGTCTTAGCAGAGTTGTATTCTATCTACCTCAGTTCTGGCCTCTTCTGAACACAGATGGATGCTAGTAAGTAATGTTACCTATTTCTCCAGACATCTCTAAAGCAGTGGATGTATTCCAGGAAAATAATCTGACGCTAGGAGGATTGTGTACATCAGGGCGTCTCAGCCTGGGCTATTGGCATTTTGAGGGAGATCGTTTTTTGTTGTGAAGGGCTGTTCTGTACATTGTAGGATGTTTAGCAGCATTCCTGGTCTCTACCTACTAGATGCCAATAGTACTACAACCAGAGATGTGACAACCAAAATGTCTCCAAGCATTGTCAAGTGTCCCCTGGGGATAAAATCATCCTGAATTGAGAAACACTGTCGTACAGGAAGGCCATTACCACAGCCGTATCTAGAGTAGAAAGAATTTGGAAGCAATATAAATATTCTGTAATAGGATAGTAGATGCTGAGATGTTATACACCCAGCCATTAAGGAAGCTGGCATAGAAGATAGGATATGAAACATGGTGATCTAGAAATACATGAACAAAGCATTGTAATTTTATGTATCTCCAAGTGGATAAGGACTGGAGGGGAATATGCAAAAATAACAGTAGTTAGGATGATAGTTGAAATTTTGTGTCTATAAATTTCCTTTAATGTTTTACCAACTAATCTAAGAGTTTTTTTGTTTTTCTTTAATGGAATTGCCCCCCCCTCCCATCTTGCTTTTTTTTCTCCCCCAAGAGATGCCTGGAGAGAATGAAAAACAGTCGGGCCAGACTCCTGAACAGGTACCGCAAGACTGGAGGCAATATGCCAGGGAGAGCTCAAAACACCTTTCTAGTGCAAGAGGTGATGGAAGAAGAGTGGAAGGCTTTGCAGTCAGTGGAAAACCATCCAGAGGCTTTGGCTCAGGTTAGTCTGGGCTGTGTGTTTT
>JAQIFY010006026.1:0-10612 GCA_028533085.1 Varecia variegata
CACCATCATGATCACCATCATCTTCATCATCACCATCATCACCACCATCATCTTCATCACCACCATCATCTTCATCATCACCATCATCTTCAGCAGTACCATGATCACCATCATCATCACCATAAGCTTTATCACCATCATGATCACCATCATCTTCATCATCACCATCATCACCATCATCACCACCATCATCACCATCATCACCACCATCATCACCATCATCACCACCATCGTCAGCACCATTGTCATAACCATTGTCCTTAACGCTGTCACCATGACACTCATCACAGCTTCCTTGCATGCCCCTGTGTGCAAGGCTCCCCGGAAGGTCTGGGCTGTGAGACGTGTTCCTGGAGGAGCAGCCGCCAGCGCCACAGACAAGGCCTGCAGAGCCGGTGTGGCCTGGGCCTGGGCCGGCTCATGTCCTGCAAGCCTTGGGAAATGTGTGTGGTGTGGACAGACACGGTTCAGAGGAGGGGAGAATGCTGCCGCGGAGAGGGTGGGAGGCTCCCCGTGGCTCTGGAGGGAAGGGAGCCTCGGCAGCATGGCCCCGAGAGCTCTGCACCCTCGGGGCCACCCCCCAGTTGGCTTCGGTCCTGGCCGCGCGGCTGCCCTGGGTCTCAGCTCTCCCCTCCCGGCCCTCTCTGCTCTCGCTCTCCCACCCCTGCCCACTCATCCCATTTTCTGCCCCAGTTGTTTTGACCTCCTTCCTCCAAGCGCCATAGATGTCCCCTTCCCTCCCCAGGGATCCCAGAACTCGAGGCAAGCCTGGGTGGCCAGGCCTGAGCTCAGAGCAGGCGCCCTGACCACCCATCAATCCCAGCCCTGGGTGCAGGGGGGAAGCAGAGCGGGGGCCTGGGTGGCCTGTCCTGGTCCCAAGGCAGGGCCAGGCTTGGTCAGGCTAAGACTTGAATGTTAACCTGCACCCCAGGAGCTCAGCTAGCTATCCTTGTCCCTTCTGTGGTGGCCGCCACACACCACAATGGGGCCTGGCTCTGGGCTGAGGGGCCCCTGGGAGAGGGCCTGTTGCAGGCCCTGCAGTGGGCGAGAAAGATCAGGTGTGCTGGAGGCCCTGCGGTGGGCGGGATCGGGCGTGCTGGAGGCCCTGCCGTGGGCGGGATCGGGCTGCTGGAGGCCCTGCTACAGGAAGGACGGGCCTGCTGCCCGCCCTGCAACCCTGCACATCCAGGGCTTACCCGGGCCTCTCTGCCCCTCCTGGCCTCTGTGAGCACCTGGACAGCCTGGAGCCATGCTGGGTGTGGGGACGGCAGGGTCACAGGCTGTCAGCACAGGCCCTCGGGGGGGCTGTCCCTCATCCAGCCCCAGCGGAGGCCCAGGACAACATCCAGCCCTGGAAACGAGGCTCCAGTCTGGACCGCGGAGGATGCCGCCCCTCCCTGGATGTGCCGGGACATCCCCCTCCTCTCCTGCTCGAGCCTGCTCCAGGCCCCAGGTCTGCCGGCTCCTCCTTCTCCCAGGAAAGCAGGTGTGTCAGGAAGGGGCTCTGCCCTGTGGGCACTTCTGACCTGCCCCGACCTGGCCCCGGGGACAAAAGGCAGGGCAGGGCAGGGCCGGGCAGGCCAGGGTGGGGCAGGGCAGGGCAGGGCGGGGCAGGCCCACCTCCCCCAGCCTGTTTGGGGCCTGGCTCCGGGGACCAGGGCAGGCAGGGCCTGGAGCTCGCAGGGCCTCTGGTGAGAGTGGGCTGCCCTGCCCTGCCCAGTCTCCCAGGGCCTGGGCCTTGCCCACCTGCCACCTGAGAGCCTCAGGGTGGGCTCTGGGGGGCTGGGTCCGACCCATGCTGGAGGCTCCTGAGGCTCTGCGATGGCACCATGGTGACAGTGTTTCTAAGGAAACCACAGCCAGTTGCCAGGCCTGTTCCAGGGGCCGGGACGCCAGGTGGGAAGGGGTGTGGGGGTTTGTACATGGGGGGTCCCTGTGAGCCTACGTCTGTGTGTCCTGGGCTTGTGCGTCTCAGGCGTCTGTCTGGGTGGGTTTGTGCGTATCTGTTTGTGCCTGCGTGTGTCGGGGTGGCTGTGTGACGTGTGCATCCTGACTGTTCCCACAGGCAGCCTCCCCTCCCCAGCATAGCTCGCTGTGTCTGGGCGACGCTGTGCACCCCCCCACCCCGACACCTGGGCCGGTGGGCAAACACCCCTCAGCAAACCTCAGCAGGGCAGCCTGCAGGGACCCCTGGGCAGAGCCCACTCCTGGCCCAGAGCCCGGAGGGCGGCGTGACCCTCAGGGGTCGGCAGGCCTGGGGTGGGTGCGGGTTCCCGATGCGGGAAGCCTCCAGCTCTCGGCGGGTCATGGAGGCTCCCTGCCCACCCAGCACTGGCCTGGCACCCCCATCCGTGGCCCGCGGGGCCCCACGAGCTCTGAGGAGGAGCTTTCTCCGTGTGAGGTTCTCCCGAGCCCTCGGGTCCTGCTGCCCTGAGGACCAGGGTGGCTCGAGTCATGGTGGGCACCTTGGGCAGGCCTTGGGGGCTGGGGGTGCTGGCGTGGGGGGCCCCTTAGAACTCGCTGAGCACCTGGCCCTGAGGCTGCAGCAGCCTCCCAGCTCCAGGGAGGTGGCCCACGTCCCTCCGGCTGCAGGTGCCACTGCAGGGCGGCACGAAGAGTCCCTCGGCCTCCTCCTCAGTCCACTTGTAAATTACACGGAGACGCAGGGGGGCCTGCTCAGACTGTGGGCCCCACTGAGGTCTGTGGGGGGCTCCACCGGGGGACCCCTCTGGTGGCCTTTGGTGGTCTCTCACATGGCCCTGTTTCTGGTGAGGCCACAGGCTCCAGCCAGCCACCTGGGGGGTGCAGGTCCCAGGTGTGGACTCCGCTGGGCTGGGGCCTGGAGGTGGCTCTGAGCTGGGGGGCAGAGCCCCGGCCAGCACCAGGGACAATGTCCTCGGGGCATAGCAGGCAGCCCTTTCCACCGTCCTCGGAGGCCCTGCGACCCCCACCCACCCCCGCCTACCTCCAGCCTCATTCATTTGTTCTTTCATTTGTTCCGCCAGCCCCTGTGGAGCTCCTGGCCGTGTGCCGGGCGCCGTGTGCCGTGTGCCTGGACCAAGACGGTCCAGGGCGGTCACTGTGTCCCTGGCCCTCAGTCTCGTGGTCATCAGGAAGCTGTTGCTCTGCTGGGCGGGGGCCGTGAGGGCAGAGCTGGCACAAAGTGGGGAACCAGCCCACTCTGGCCGCATCGGGGAGGACTCCCCGGAAGAGGCCGTGTCCAAGATGCTGCCTGAAGCCAGAGTGGGAGTTAGCTGGGCAAAGCTGGTGCTGGGAGGGAAGAACTTTCTAGAAGGGGGAGCAGAGTTGGCATGTCCTGCCGGGAGCTCCTGCTCCAGACACGGGTCCTGCGACGGGACGTGTGAGGAGCTAGGGCAGGTCTTCGGGGTCACGGGGTGAGCCCAGCGTGAGTGCCCAGCAGGGTGGGCCCCTAGGGGCCTGGGGACGGGGCTGTCCCAGGCAGGTCTGCAGTGTGGAGCACGGCAGAGCCCAGCAGGTGCCTCAGCGACGCAGGGAGGGGACATGCGTGCCGGGGTTGCCCGGGTGAAGCCGTGGTGAGGAGGGGCCAAGCCGACCCTCAGGTGGCCACGGGCACGCTGAGTGCACAGGAGCTCCGAGGCCGCTCTGACCGCAGCCCAGGGAGGCAGCCGGGGCACCGCGTCCTCCAGGCTCGGGGGTGGGGTGCAGGGCCGGGAGGGGGATCTGGGGCCTCCGCACGGCCAGCAGCATCCCCGCAGGACCTGGACACCCCGACTGGGGCCGGGGCAGCCGCCCAACAGCAGGGCTGGGTGCTCTGAGGGCTCACGCGCAGCCTTTGCACACGGCGGACGCGGCACCACCCGGCAGGACGGCGCGGAGACCTGGCCGGGCGGGGGCTGGGGGGGGACGGGGTGGCGGGGGCAGGCCGTGACTGCACGTCCCTGAGACAGGCACATTTGCAACTTTGAATATATGGATTTTCCTTGGTGCTAACTGGGGTATGTCTGACTTCATAGGCAAAGGAAGGAAAAATTAAAACGTTCGGAATTCACAGTTAACATTTTAAACAAGAGTATTTCCCCCTCAAGCCAATGTTGCACTAAGGACGAAGCTGCTCCGGCAGGAACGGTCTCGGGGCCTCGTCCCAGCTGCGGCCCCCCTCGTCCCGCCCAGGGCTGGTCCACACGGGGCCCAGGGCGCCCCCTGAACCCCGATGCCGTTGCCGCTGTCTGCCCAGAGCGGGTTTGCGACTCCGGCTGGGGCTCCACCCCCAGGAGCGTCAGGCGCTGCGGGGAAGGACGGGGCGCTGTGTTACGCAGCCGTGGGGTCGGCGCTGACTCCGCCAGCCGGGTTCCGGAGGTCCCAGCAGGAAGGTGGCTTCGATGGCGGGGAGGGGTCTTTGTTCACGTTAATGTCCCCGTCTTGGACACCAGGTCGAGCGTAACAGACCGCAAAGCCCAGTGGTGGCCGGCCTGCAGGACTCGCCCGAGAGGCCAGGAGGGGCGCGAGGGGCGAACTCCGCAGGGACGGGCGCCTGGTGGGACCTGCGTGGGGTGGAGGACCCAGGCAGCGTCTAGGGTGTCCCCTCACTGGGGGTGCAGCGGGTGAACTGCGAGGCTTCCCTGCTCACGAGCACCATCTCCTAGTCGTGTGCGGTCAGGGGTCGGCAACGTGGCTGACCGTCCGCCATCGCAGGACCCTGAGACTACCAAGGGCTTTGGTGGTTGTCTCGGTCCATCCCTGCGCTGTAGCAGAGTGCCTCGGCCTGGGTCATTTACGGGCCGTAAAATTCGTTGTACGGCCCGAAGGGTGAGGAAGAGTGTGCGGACGGACGTCCAGCTCGGGGGGCTGGGGGCGCTCTCAGAGGGAGGCTGAGGGGTGGGAGGGACAAGTCCTCTCACAGCTGGTCTAACGCAGGCTGCAGGGACGGGCACAGCTCCAGGGCACCCGGGTGAGGGAGGCGCCTCGTCACCTGCCCCGAAGGCCCCTCCCAGACTCTGCCAGGTTCTCCGTTGTATCCATCCTGCCAAGACGCTGGCTGTACACCTGTCATCCCAGCACTCTGGGAGGCCGGGGCGGGAGGATGATTTGAGCTCAGGAGTTCGAGACCAGCCTGAGCAAGAACCAGACCCCATCTCTACTAAAAATAGAAAAATTAGCCAGGCATGGTGGTGCCTGTAGTCCCAGCTACTCGGGAGGCTGAGGCAGGAGGATCGCTTGAGCCCAGGAGTTTGAGGTTGCTGTGAGCTGGGCTGACGCCACGGCACTCTAGCCCGGGCAACAGAGCGAGACTGGAGACTCCATCTCAAAAAGAAAAGATGCTGGTGGTGTCGCTGGGCCTGGTGGGCGGCGCCTCCCTGGGCTGTGGCAGGTGGGCAGTGGGCAGGGGAGCTGCCTCCAGGTGACGTCTGCCTGACTATTGCCGGGGAGAAGTGAAGCCACAACCTGCTTCCAATCCTGGGGTCCCATCAAGGGGTCTCGGGTGTCCCTGGGCCCGGGCTGCAGGTGGAGCCAGTCCCCTGGGGCGGGGACACCCAGCGGGGGCTCCCAGTGCGAGGCTTTCCCTGCCTGCTGGCGGGAGGTTGGAGACCCTCGTCCCCTGTCCCCACACTGACGCGGGTGCAGGGCACGCTTCTTCCTGAGCCTACAGTGGTACCGGCCATGACTGTGGGGACCACACTGGGGGCAAGTCACCCTACAGGTCGGTCCAGCCTGGCCCTAGTTTGGCCAGGACATGGTGCTCAGCTCCTCTTTCCCTCACGTGGTGGGGTGGGGGGGGCAGCCACCCCCGAGGCCTCCACCCTGGACCTGGAGCCTCTGGGTACAGGAGCCCCCATGGTGGGGCCCAGGGAGGGGTGTGGGGGCCTCACGGGTGGGCCCTGGGCAACCTTGACAAGCAGAAGGTGGGAGGTGGGGGGAGGTTCCAGCAGCTTCTCTGGAGAGGCCCAAGGGGGGGGCCAGTAGTTGGTGAGCTGCTGTGGCCTGTGGCAAGGCCGGGCCTTGGGCAGGGGGACGCGGGCCCAGGCCAGCGCTGCCTTCCGGGGGGGCTGGGAGGTGCTCTGCTCTGGGGGAGCCAGGAGGGCGGGGCGGGCAGAGGGAGGGGGTGAGAGTTCTGAGGGTCAGTTCGCACTTCTCTGTCCTGCCAGACGCCCACCCGGCCAGGAAGGAGCCAGGCCTTTCTCCAGGGGCACAGCAGGGCGGGGTGGGATGGGCAGGACCCTCACGCTTGCCCAGTTGCTGAGCAAGTCTCAGGTGCAGAGCATTCTGGAAGCCAGGAGGCTTGTGGAGATGCCTCTCAGCTGCCTGCTGACTCACTCGGGAGAGGAGGGGGGAGGGGTCGGAGGGGGAGGGGGAGGGGGAGCCCTGTCCTCTCTGAGCAGGACACCCTGGGGTCGGCAGGACGGAGGGCAGGGTGGCTGGGAGGAGCTGCTGGGGTGGCCAGTGGATCGGTGGGGGGGTGGGGCCCTGGGGGGGTCCCACGTGGGCCCCCCTGCCCAGCTGCTGACGCTGACGCAGGAGCGCCAAGGCCGGGCTGCTGGGATTCCTGTGGCCGTGACTTCCTGGAAGGGCTTCTGGCCTTGGGTTTGAATCAGGGGGTTACGCCTGTCCCTCCGGCACATGGGCCGCTGCAGGCCCAGAACTGGCCCCAGACCCCAGTGGGGCTGCCCCGAGGGTGGTGGCCAGTACAGGCCCTCAGAGTCTCAGTGGCCTGGTCCCCCGGGGACAGCAGGTGGGGCTGCCCCAGCGCCAGGTGGCAGTGAGCAGCCTGGCACCTTCCTGGCATGGTGGGGTGAGTGTGAGCACAGGGGTGAGGCGGGTGCCCCTGCGGATGCGGCCCCTCTTCCCTCCCCTCCTTTCTTCTCTGGGTCGTCATCCCCCCACTCCCCCAAGATAGCTCGGCGCACCAGGCAAGAAGCTCATTTCCTCTTTCCCTGCAAGGCCAGCCTGGGAGACCCGCCTTCCCCTGGCAGCCCCCACCCTGCCTCAGCCCCCTGGCCTGTGCACCCCACGGCCTGTGCACCGCCCCCCCGCGACTGTGCACCCCGCGGCCTGTGCACCCCCCGGCCTGTGCACGCCCCCCGCGACTGTGCACCCCGTGGCCTGTGCACCGCCCCCCCGCGACTGTGCACCCCGCGGCCTGTGCACCCCCCCGGCCTGTGCACCGCCCGCCCCCGCGCCTGTGCACCCCGCGCCTGTGCACCCCGTGGCCCGGTGGGGCAGCTGGCAGAGCCGGTTCTGGGGCCACCCCCAGGGCCCCCTGCGGAGCCCAGAGGCTGGAGGGGGCAGGGCGGGCGGCGTCCTGCTCTCTGGGAGAAGGGAAGGCCGGGCTCCCCTGGGCAGGGGACAAATCGCCTGTCAAAGTTCCTGATTCCTGTGGGACTTGGTGGTGGCCCTGCTCGAGCAGGGAGAACAGCTGTCGCCCGGCAGGACTGTCACAGAAGGGGAACCTCGGCAGTGTTGGATTAGACGTTACGCTGGGAGATGGAGACTTTCTAACCACGGAAGGAGAAAGGAGAGGGAGCGGTCGCAGCTCCCAGACCTGCCCTGCTGGGCACTGAGGGCTTGGCCTTGGGCTTTTTGGTTTTTAAATAAATAATAAAATGTAATGAAATGAAACATTAGAAAACTGCTCATTATAGAAAATGTGAAAATACAAAAAGAGATTTCCACGGGGGGGAGGATGGAGACAAGAGCCCAGGAGGTGGAGGAGGGAGGTGGAAGCCCGTGGAATGTTCTCCGTCCTCCGGAAACCGGCTTCCCTTTGCTCCGAGACTGCAGGTGTGGGGCCTGGTGCGGGCAGCTGGAGCAGTGGGGTGGGGCCCGTGCAGCCAACGCCACCCACGCCCCCAGCCTCCGTGTGACACGTGGGCCAGGCCCAGCCCCTCCTTAAATTTGGGGACCTGCCCTTCAGTCTGCAAGATATTCATGCCGTCTCTCACGGTGCCGCTCACCGAGCCAGCCCAGGTCCCCTGCGACAGGCTGGGCCGACCCCTGGAGGTAAGACCCGGCCGGGACCCTCCCGCAGGTGGCCTTGGGGGCTGCCCCCTCCCTGGGGCTCCTCAGTGGGGGGTGGGCCCATCCAGACCAACAGCGGGCAATGCCCAGCCCCCAAGACCTGGCCAGGGAGGCGGGGGGGGGGGGGATGGGGGGCCCTCGCCAGCCAGGGCCCTGCCAGCCCACCCCATGGCCCTGGGAAAGGGGACGGAGGGACAGAGACAGGGAGGCTCCGCGAGCCTGGGGGCCGTGCGAGCGCAGCGCATGTCCTCTGGATCCCAGGCCTGGCCTCCCACGAAGGGAGGTGGGGGCCGGGCTGGTCACCCTGGGGTGCACTGAGGGCTCCCTGTCCCATGTCACCCTGACCTGGAGTTTAGCCTCCCCCCCCCCCCGCCGCCCTCCGGCTTTCCCTGTGGTGCCTCCACTTCCCCAAACACCAGGCTGCGAGGCAGTGCGGGGCTTCGCGCTTCCTCGGTGAGCTGGGGTCCCAGGAGCCAGAGCCCTGGTGGCAGGTGTGTGTCCCGCTGAGCGCTGACCCTTAGTGCCCAGGGGTCACTATGCCTGGCCCTGAGCAAGCGGGGGTGGGCTGACTGTTGGAGCCTCTGGCCCTCCCTGGGCCCACAGTCTGCGCCCAACGCCCGGGCTCAGCCCCACGGCCAGGGCTCAGGTGCACGAGGCCGGTCCCGAGAGATGAGGGAGTGGAGTCAGAGGATCCCAGAACACCTGGGGGGGACATCTGGCTCAGGCCTGCTGTTTGCAGATCGGTAAACCGAGTCCTGGACAGAGAGGGCAAGGGGAGGGCCCCGCTGTTCACCGCGCACCTGCTCTGTGCCAGGCCGCGGGGCTTACGCTTGCTCTGTTAAGCCCCTCCCGCCCCCTCAGAGCTCCAGGGGCCTGGGGTTGGCTGGGACCTGGACGGAGCTCCTGAGTCCTACAGCCTCTGGGTGGGGCCGGCAGGGCGGATGACATCACAGCCATGCGGCCAAGGCGTGCGGTCCTGCCTGTCCCGGGGCCCAGACCCTCAGGACAGACCAGGCTCTCGTCCTGGGGCCTCCTCGGCGTGTCGAGGGCCAGACTCATCCGGAAGAGGCCCGGGGGGCTGGGTGGCGCCGGGTGTGCTGGTTGTATCTGCTCAAGAGGGCCGTGAGCAGGCCCAGGCTTTGGGGGCTGCGCTGGCCAGGACAGTCAGTGCCACCACCACCACCCGAGGCCTCAGGGGCCTTGGCGGGCGATGGAGTCCTCCGTAGGAGAGAGTGTCCGCTGGCCTTGGGGACACCCCAGGCAGGAGCTGGCCCTGCACACAGTGGTGGTGCCGCTGAGGCTGGGGGCACAGGTGGGCTTTGGAACCAGCCAGCCGCACGCCGGGCTGGGGCGGCTCACGTGCCTTCAGCAGGGACCCTCTCCCAGGAGACTGCCCAGCAGAGGGTGGGCACACGCCTGCCAGGTCACAGTCGCGGGAGGAATGAGTGACGGGGACATGCGTGGGCCTGGCTGGTGCCTGTGCAGGACCGGGTCAGGGGCTCAGCCGGCCGCGGCGGGGGTGGGGGTGGGGAGGGGAGGGCGTCTTCTGTGGAGGGACGCAGTGCCAGGCTGGCCGCTGTCGCACAGCATGGGGGGGGAGCGGTGGGCTGCAGCCACTGCAGGAAACTGGGAGGGTGGTGGGGGGCGGGGGGCCTGCAGACCCCCCTGATGAAGCCACGCCCTGTGCCTGGGGAGAGGCCACGTGAGCCACCTGCACCCAGGAAGTGGGGTGGGAGCCGAAAGTGCCCACAGGGCTGCAGCACAGAGGACACAGACGGCCCAGCCCTGGGGCCCTGCAGCGCCTGGGCTGTCCGCGCCACCCTGGAGGGGCACCGGGCACCCACCGCTGGCCACGCGCAGAAAGGCGCCACCGCCGCCCACGCACGCAACCTCGGCACTGGGTGCCCACGCTGGCCTGGGAACCCACCCTGAGCCGGGTGCCCACGCTCTTGTGCCTCTGTAGCCCAGGATCGTATCACCACCCCTCCTCGCCGCCCCCGGTGTGCAGAACATTCCAGGTGTGGAGCTTCTGTACGTAGCAGAGCCTGAACACCTCCCAAAGGCCGCGTGCTCTCTGCTTTCACTGGCCCCTCTGGGGACAGCTCGGTGCACGAGGACGAGACATCCCAAGGCCCGGGCCCCAGGGCCGGGCAGGCGGTGGCCGGCGCCCCCTGGCGGTCCCGCCCTGGAATCCGACGGGTGGAGGCCGCGCGGTGATGCCACCTGCCAAGGCTTCTCAGCACCATCCTGCAGGGAACCGGCACTAGGCCAGGCAGGGCTGTGAGAGAACAGAGTGGCTGCTGGACGGGGACACGTCACTTCTTCCTAAAGTGCGGACTTGAGGAACGAACGCTGATTTGCTCGCGCGCCCCGCGGCTGAGTCGAGGCCGGAGCTCACGGGAAGGCATCCTGTGCGTGTCTGGGCAGCGGCCTTTTCCCGGGTGTGAGTGGCCGGTGGCAGTCGCAGGCGCCCTGGAAAGACCAGGGTAGGGTAGCAGGGGACAGTGCTGGACACGCGCTGGGGCTGGGGCCAGGCGGGCTGGGGACGGGTCTCGAGGGGCAGCCCTCCGGGTGCAGGCGGCGCAGGTGTCGGGGCTTTGTGTTTGTGTCACTGTGG
>JAQIFY010006027.1:0-10611 GCA_028533085.1 Varecia variegata
GGTCTGGATCTCAGAACAGAGCTGTGGAGTGGAGACAGAGATGTGCTAATCATCATGCTTAGTCCTAGGGAACTGACGAGGTTGGTGAGAGAGAGAGAGTGATGTAGACAGAGTGGAGAAGCCCAAAAAGACAATTTTGGGAGAATTGGCTTTAGGAGGCAGGAGGAAGTCAACAAGGGATATGGATAGGGAAAGTTTTCCGGGGTTGAGAGCACAACGAAGAGAGTGTTATGTTATGAAAGGAAAAAGGTCTGTGTTAATTAACTGAATCTGTGGAAAGGTTGACTAGCACGAAGACGGAAAAGACCATTGGATTTGATCGTTCAATAACTAACAAACTTCACAATAACTTGAGTGACTGCATCTGATTCTTGGAATAATCCATTTGGGCAAAAGAGACGGGGCGTTATTATTCACACTTTGTAGGGGAAGAAACTGAGACTGGGAGGGTCCAAGTGGCTTTCTAGGGGCTACACAGGGAGTCCACCTGCTCAAGGTTTCTTGGGTGTGGCTCTGGGAGAAAAATAAAAGAAAAGGGCCACATAGATGTGAAATGTCAGAACTAGATCCCCCCCATGTCATCCCTGACAATGTCCCCTAACACCACGCTACATCCTATTCTTTCTAATGTTCTTCACACAAGTGCATTTGCTCTCAGACTTATATTCTGTTTTTATTCATATCATTATTGTCTATTTCCCTGGGAAATCTGTAAAAACACTTGTCTAGGATCCTGCCAGCATAAGATTGACAACAGCAGCTCTCATCAATGACTCAGAAGGAGTAAGGGCTCAGAATCTTTGTTCACCATCGTAGGGTGTTGCTTGTTGAAATAAATATTATTACAGGCTTTCTCTTTCTATTAGAGCAGCAGACACAACTAAGAGTACATCAACTTTTCCTCACCACTTCTATAAGTAAATTAAACATGCTCTATATTTCTTTAGGTTTAAACTCGATTAAAGACTCATATATATGCCAGGTGTGGTGACTCACGCCTATAATGCCAGCACTCTGGGAGGCTGACACAGGAGATTCGCTTGAGGCCAGGAGTTTGAGACCAGCCTGAGTAATATAGCGAGACACCATCTCTACAAAAAGTAGAAAACTTAGCCGAGCATGATGGTGTGTGCCTATAGTTCCAGCTACTCAGGAGGCTGAGGCAGGAGAATCGCTTGAGCCTAGGAATTCAAGGTTGCAGTGAGCTATGAGAGTCCCACTGCACTCTAGCCTGGGTGACAGAGTGAGACCCTGTCTCAAAAAAATAAATAAATAAGGGCTCATATATGTATTCATTTACTTCATCTGATTAGTGCTTTACTGTTATTATCTGAAAGTCATACAAGAACACTTAAAGATCAGTACTATATTATGAGTATGTTATAGTACTATAGGGCCTCGAACAGCATGCCTATTGTCCCAAGTTTGTACAATATTCATCCTGAAAGGCACAGGTGTGTGATGAAGGGTGCAGAGAATTCTGACTTGCTGATTTACATTTCTTTTAACTTAAGAAAGAAGACATTGGAGATAGTCAAGCTGATGAACTTGGTTGCTGCTTTAAATGAGGAACTAATATGGGACAATCACATGTGCTATTGTCATCTTCAAAAGCTTCTAGAACTAATAATCAGACAAACAAACAAGGTTATAATTCTCCTACCTGTAGAATGTATTGTTGGGATCAGTGAGAATATTGACACTGATCATTTCTATAATGGACATTTCTACATAGAAAGAACCAAGCCCATCGTAACTGAGGGTCATTAAAATGGTTTCTATTAGTCCAGAGGGGCCGGCTCATTTAGATTTAGTTCCTAGAAGAGTTGCAATTATTGTTCTGAAAGGCCTAGTGTTTAGACTTTGAAAAGAGGGTAGCTGACGGTGCGAGAGCTCTTTATAACGCAGTTAATAAAGGTGACAGCATGGTCTAAAATGCATTCTTAGTTGTCTCACTACTGCCTCCAGCATAATGTTAACACCACAGTTTTGCGTAGGTTGATCTTTGAGAGTCTCTGTTCTGTGGGTATGCTGACACCTTTCCCTGGGACTCTAATTTATTTTACAAATTGATACCGTTTTTCAGAAGAAAACAAGGACAATTTTAAGAACCTTTCCACGGATATTCCCTTTTTCCTTGCCAAAAAGTAATGAGACAAGCCTACAGGCTCAGTTCCATTTTGGTCAAATTGCAAATATGTGACATTTTAGGAATCTTGGGCTGTTTTACTCTTCACACCCATTTAATCACAGTTTGGTGACTGGGGTTTGGTGGAATAAAGTAGTTCCGTGCATTCACTGCAGTTTTGTTTCTGGGATTTTTGTAGCAACTATGGTTTCCAAAGAGAATGGAAAAAATAAACACACTTAGCAACTCAGAGGCCAGCTGACTTAAAACTGGCTCCGACATTCTGGACTCATCACCGTGTCTTTTTCAATTATTTTTTCTTCTAAATTGTAAACAGACGAGTGTGGATTCTTCTTTTGTATATTTATATTTGAGGAAGGACCAGGTTGGGCTATTCCTTTTGGGGTATACATTTTTCTAACCTTTAGAAACTTAAAATAAGACCCAAATTTCATCTATATTAAAAATGAGAGCAAACACTTGAAAGAAATTTGTTTGTTGACTATTTCCTTCCTGTTTAGGGGAAACTGGATGACAATATCCTTCACCCTAAGTAACGTCCTCTAGTCTAGAGTGCCAAAGAGCTTTGGAAAACATTGATAGAGACCCAGAGACCTCGAGTATGTTGGTGGTTACTGTATTGATTTGCAATTACATGTATCAGAGGATCAGAGGGAGGAATGTGGGGTAACAGCCTAACTAGTGGAGGTTAACTGAATTACCCAGGTTTATGCAGAGGCAGAGGTGGGAAGTTACCCATTCACTGTGCCTCTCCTCCTTGGGTCTAGGCAAAGCTCTTGAAATCAAATTTCCGTTACTGTGATGCATCTAATCATTTTAAACCTCCTATGATACTCACTCAAAGATATATATTTTTAATATAACCTACATTCAAAATATTTTATGGATTTTGGCCATGTTGAAACAGAATAGTCTGGACAGTCATCATGATTTAGTGGAATGCGTGCTGCCTGGGAATATAGAAATTTAATTCAGGTATGTTATTGTCTGAGTTCTGTGACATTCAGTATGGTATTTTAACACATCTCTAGACCTTGTTATGGAAAAACAGTAAAAATAAAGGGTATGGCAGATATTTTTAGGGTGCTCACCAAAATTTGTCTTCTCTTCTTCCACTTAAAGTGCTCCTAGTTTTTTTTGGAGGATCTCTTTGCTAACCCATTGGATAGCAGCCATGAAGTTATAATGTTATTACAGTGAGATTGGCCCAGGCCTGGGCCTGATTGGCTTAAACCAATCAGAACATCCTATCTCTCTGACTGTAAGAATTACTCAGAGATGGACATCGTCAAATTTGGGCCAATGAGACATAATGATATATATGGTACAGCTTTTGAGAAGAAAGTTCCTTCACTCCTCTAACTACTTTAAAACAAAATTCTTCTTTTAAGAAGAATTCTTCCTCTAGATGGAGTGGGAAATTCTTCTTCCTCTAGATAGGGTGGGAAGATCTTGAACTTCTATAGCCGTTATTGCCATCATGAGTGGCACTGGCTTTAAGGCAAACCTGGGCAAAGCTGAGGCATTGGGGGAGCAGGGAAAAGAGAATTAGAATGTTGTCACTAGAGCCACACTGTCCAATAGAAACATCTGTGATGACGGAAATTTCCTATATCTGTACTGTCCAATATGGTAGCCACTAGCCACACGTGGCTACTGAGCATTGAGCCGTGGCTAGTGACAGAGGAAGTAAGTTTTAAATTTAATTTAATGAATTAAAATTTAAATCTAAATAGCCACATATGGCCAGTGGCTACCGTATTGAACAGTGCATCACTGTATGATTTTAAGATTCCTAATAGTTCTAATATTGCATAATTATATGAGTGCATTTAGTGCAAGTAATACCCATGTATGAATCCATTGGTTACCTAAATGAAATCTGTTGCCAACACACATGACACATCTGATTTCTGATAGGAATGGAGATATGAATGTCTTCATTCAAAGCTGCTATGGCAGTTAATTTTTGAGCAAATGATAAAAAGATAGATATTCACTACTCCTTTCCACATTAGGCACATTACAACTGAGAGGACTTTGGGAAATCTCTGACGATACTTTGAGGATTAAGTGAGATAATGCACGTAGGGGACTCAGCATAGGACCTTGCCTACAGTAAATTTTCAATGAATGCCAGTTCAGCCTGCAGCTACTACTGCTACTTAAGATCAACATAAATGACTGTCCACCTTTGAGAAGCTGGAAATGCCTATGTCAGACTGAGTAGACTAGTGACAGATCATTGAGATGAGAACATATTAACACTGGAAAGAGAGAACAAGTAATCCAATAAGATATAGTTGCACAGGAGCAAATTAAGTCTCAGTTGTCAAAAAGACCAAGAAATTAGTACAGTATAGGAGAGAAATTAGAACCAAGACCTCCTGGCTCAAAATTCAAGGTCCTATTTGCCTACAGTTCTCTTTGTCTTGCTTCATCTTTTCCCAGATTTTTCAAACTGTCTGGCATTCTCCATTCAATTTAGTGAACAGGTTAATTCACGTGAATTATATATAGGAAATTCCATTCATCTAGGTAGTTGTGCAATAATAAGATTATCTTCTCAGGACCATTTAACCTCATAGTTGCCTCTAGTTTCACTCTTCAAGAAGTGATGGGAATACTTCTTCTGTCAGTGTTCTTGAATGAATGATAGCCGTTTTTAAAAGATTTCAGAAATTCAAACACTGCTTTGATCTCATCCTCTATTTCCTTTGAAAAAATTTTCTTGGCAGGGGAAAACCCCTTTTTCTTGAATTTATAGTACTGTATCATAATGGTCAAAGGCAGAATTGTTATATTAATTCCTCTTTGGGTCACATATTTTCCTCTTTACTTTTCTCTTTTATCCATGGGCCACCATTTTATAGCTTTCAAAATGGAGCAAACCATGTCTAAAAACAAAATCCATACCAATTTAATACATCTTTGGGTCAGAGAGGCAGGACACCAGCACACCTACAATTTATCACCAAATAAACAGATACCGTTCACTCTACATCTACAAATTTAGGAGTTTCAAAGTCATTCCAATCCTTCATGCGGCACTCTAGGGACGGACTGGTTGGAGTGTGGGTTTTGTAGCTGCATTATCTCATTAAACATTGTTAGACTATATCCTATTTAAATTGTGATTATTAAGTTTACAACCGGAAAATCAGAATGAGAAGATGAGACCCCATTTGAGTTCATTTTGAATTATGTTGTTTCTGCATGGATCTATTTTAAGTATCTTTTCAGCTACTCTATGAAATTGAGTTTGAAATTACAAATACATGATTTGCAAAGAACTTTCTGTCTTACTATCCATCCTGAGCCATACCAGATGTTCTAAGAGACTCCAACTATGTGAAGAGGTTCCTAAACTTCCACCCTCTTTTAACAAACACATACTGGCAGTCCACTGTTTGCATGGCTGTAAGAGAGAGGACATGTGTTCCTAGGTCTGTCACACTTCTTCCCTTTTCATAAGATAGCTTAGGGGTATAAACATTTTCTCCAAATCAATGTGTACATTTCTTTGATGCCAAAGGATTGGTTTTTCCCAACATTGTTATAAATGGTAATTAGACTTCTGAGATGACCCCAAAAATAACTATTTTAAGGGTTAACTTGGCTTTGGGTGGCTAGGATGGGAACTAATGATGAATTTCAGAGTTAGTTCTGGAAAATGTCACCCACGCTCCAAAGGCAGACTATAAATCTTTAGAACATAATCCATGTGGAGTTGGGGACATCCTATATTTCAATCAGATTTGAAATCTGAATGGCATTTACGCAAACGTTTTTTAACAATATAATTTGATTTGTGGGCCCCATTGCAAAATAAAATAACAGATTCTAGAAATGTAATAATGAGTATGTTATATGAGAAATTTCAAAATGTAAACCATTCATGCCTAGAAAAGACTACCAGACACATTCAAGAGGGCATTCTGATACCGGTAGCCAAAAACATGTCTTATTGGAGAAATAAATGTTGTGGTTGATACGTACGTAGAAAAGATGCAACAGGTCAATGTTAATCATATCATCCATTGCGCTTTTTCACTTTGAAAGCACTGAGAGATCCTGTAGTGAGTCATAATTGTTACTTCCAAACGAGATCAATTTTGAAGGAAACCTATTCCTGAGACTAGCTGATAAATGTCATTTGTAATGGGAAACATTTGCTTTCTGGCTAGTTTAGTGCATTTAGGTAGACAGTAATGAGTTTCAGCTGATGGGTGGAGATCCTCTAAAGAGAAGTATATTTTTTCTTTGCCAAATGTAATGAAAAAAGTATGACTTCCAACTACCCCGCTATTGATAGTCATTCAAGAAGGATTCTTGCAATGTGACTCTTTCACAGAAAAAAAAAAAACCACCACTGGAAAATCAGAAGAGAGGATTATTACAGCCCAATAAACAGTATGGAACCGTAAGAAGGAATAATCAAGATTTATCACTATAGGAACAAAGACACAAATTAAAACAAAGAACAAATAAGGCTTAAAGTATAGGAAAGTAAGTGTAAGATAAACCACATATCAGGATGGACTAGTTTATGTTTCAGTTACAAATAAATCCCAAATCTCAGGTGCTTAAGACAACAAAAGGTTTCTGTTTCACTATGACATGTGTCCAGCGTGGGTCTGCCAGGAGGCTTTGCTCGTCCTTGTCATGGTATTGCCCTGCTCGACGTGGGGGGTGGAAGGCAGTGCGATAGCACCTAGCAGTGGCAATGAAATGCCTTCCCCAGGACAGTCACACAGCACCTCTGGTCTCACTTCACTGGCCCAAGCAAATCGCATGCCATGACCAACTTCAGCGGGCTGAAGTCCAATTCTACCATTTGCCTGGAAGGAGGCAAATCAGAGTATCTGTGAACAGCTACTTGACACATTTACAAAATAAAAACTAGTTACAGACCCCAGGACCATGACAGGCAAATAGAGCCCATGGGAATTATCAGTAACAACAATTGAAATTTGTTTGTCTTGGGAGAGGGAGGGACGAAAACTTTCAAGTTTACTGCTAATCAGTACACTAACATTAGATTCTAGAAAATGTATTGCTTAGGTCGAACAGAAGGATACAAGCAGTCATGAGAAATGGCCCTAACATACGTTTCAGGCAAAGCTTTACTGATCTGACGATGGATTTTCCGTATGCATGCTTAGTGGGTCAAAGACATTTTATAATCAGTTTTATTGGGAAGCATGGTCTTTGTTCGTGGACTTCGGTTCCTTATTTTTTTAAGCCAAGGGAAACTCCTCTCCACATTGGGCCCCTAAATAAAATCTTACATAGAACCATAGCACATGAAAACAAGAGCTGCAACTACTTGAAGTGGGATTGGAGGCCTAGAGGCCCCACAGTGGTCCTGAGTCACTGGAATACCCTGGAATATTCTAAATGACAGTTTCAAAAAGCACTTCTCAGTGGAAAAAGAGTTGTCTAATCGTTGGACAATGGCAGTTTTAGTTTTTTAAAGTCATGAATTAAAAGTGTAATAATGGTGGCTCACGCCTGTAATACTAGCACTCTGGGTGGCCAAGGTGGGAGGATTGATTGAGCTCAGGAGTTGGAGAGACCAGCCTGAGCAAAAGCCAGACTCTGTCTCTACTAAAAATAGAAAAACTAGCTAGGTGTGGTGGTGCACACCTGGAGTCGCAGACCCTTGGGAAGCTGAGGCAGGAGGATCACTTGAGCCCAGGAGTTTGAGGTTGCAGTGAGCTATGATGATGCCACTGCACTCTAGCCTGGGTGACAGAGCAAGATTCTGTCTCAAAAAAAAAAAAAGTGTAATAATGGGGCACTTAGTTCATTGCTATATTAATCTATTTACTATGTTTTTAAGAACTAGTACAATATTTATTCTTCAATTTAATTGTGTGATTCATGTGACTATATTATTTTTATCTGTCTGTGATTGTGTTACATAGACCCTAGGAATGTGTGTGTGTATGACTGAAATAAAAGTTTCACAAAATAAAATGTGCCCTACTACATACAATAAACTCTGATATACTCTATTCTATTCTATGCTATTTATTCACAAGGCTGATTTCAGCCCACAACATTAAGGACCCACTGAAGGATCACCACCACAGTTTGAAAAACACTGGCCTTGCTGGGCATAGTGGCTCACGCCTGTGATCCTAGCACTCTGGGAGGCCAAGCAGGGAGGATCACTTGAGGCCAGGAGTTCAAGACCAGCCTGAGCAAGAGCGAGACCCCAACTCTATTAAAAATAGAAAAATTAGCCGGGCACAATGGCACGCACCTGTAGTTCCAGCTACTTGGGAGGCTGAGGAAGGAGGATTGCTTGAGCCTAGGAGTTTGAGGTTGCAGTGAGCTACGATGACACCACTGCACTCTACCAGGAGTGACAGAGCAAGACTTTCTCAAAAAAAAAAAAAAAAGAAAAAGAAAAACACTGGCCCAAGAGAAGCTTCTAGTTGATATGCCACAGGGATCTAGCCTGTTAAACATTTCTACCAGCGGTTTGAATTAGGGCATTGATTGAACACTGATCGTGTCTACAGAAGACACGAGGCTGGAAGATGTAGCTAATATCACCTAACAGTCTACAACCACTGGCCCAAGAAAACAAGCCGAGGTTCCAAAGAGCTGAACATATCATCCTACACTTCTGCCTACAAGATGTAAACCGCATATACCAAATAGCAGAAATACTTAAAAAGTGGTTTTATTTTTGTGGAAAGAGATACGGCTTAAAAGTGGAACATATGGAAAATATTTCGGGATTTACTCTAGGCACGATGTGAGTCATCGGTGTTCAGTGTTTGGCAACATAACCAGGTAAAACTGAGTTGAAAAGCACTCAGAGTCCTGTGCGCTTTGTCTGCGGGCGGAGCTCACCTGGAGCTCTGCGTTTAGTTCTTGGGGCCACATTTTAACGAGGGGGGAAGGGAGCAAATGAGAACAAATCCAATAAGGATGGGGGGAAGACTTATATCACACGAGGAACAGCTGAAGGATCTAAGGATGCAGGGACTGAAAATGTAACACCAAAGGTGCAGCAGTCTTCAAGTGTCGGACAGGCTAACATGAAAACCCGAGAAAGAGCTGCACTTGTTTCCTCTTCTCTCCGAGGGCAGAACCATGCACCTATCTGTTAATTCATTCATTCATTCAACAAACATCTGTTGAGCACCTACCACGTACCTGTGAAGCCAGGTTCTAGAGGTACAGAGTTGAAAAGGAACTCCCCCCGCCCCTGAAACATGCAGCTCGGCAAGAACAAAGGCAACATCCAGTTTTCTGAAGCTCGTGTTGGTGTCTTTTGTGGCAGCACCGCCTCCTCAGGCCTGCATGGCCCACCAGTGTGCCGCCTTCCAGGGAGGATTGTTTTATTGTCCTGCCTTAGGGTCTGGCTGCTGTATCTGATCATGTCACCATCCAGCGACAATCTTTCAAAAGCCCCCAGTTATCGTTAGGATAAAATCTAAAATCCAAATGGCACCAAAGCCTTGTTTTCAAAATCTCTATTTCATCGATATCCCTTGCCGATTTTTCAATAGGCACACCCCACACTCCAGCCATCCTGAGTTAATTTCAGCACTCTGAATGTACCGAGGTTTTTTTTTTAGAGAGAGGGTCTCGCCCTGTCACCCAGGCTGGAGTGCAGTGGCACAATCATAGCTCACTGCAGCCTTGAACTCCTGGGCTCAAGCTATCCTCCTGGCTCAGCCTCCCCGAGTAGCTTGGACAACAGGTGCAAGCCACCATGCCTGGATAATTTTCATAAAATTTTAGCATCTCACTATGTTGCCCAGGCTGGTCTTGAACTCCTGGCCTCAAGCAATCCTCCTGCGTCAGCCTCTCAAACTGCTGGGATTATGGGCATGAGCCACTGCACCCGGCCAAATGTCCCATGCTTTGTCACTACCTTCACAATGCTGCACGCCCTTCCTCATCGCCAGCCCCTGGCTGACTCCAGTTCCCTCCTATGTTCACCAGGACAACTCAGTCACCACCTTCACCGTGAGGCCTTCCATGACTCCCACTGGCCACATTACAGGATCCCCTCCTCTGGGCTCTCAAGGCACACAGTGCCACCTGGTCACTTAACCCAGTGAACCGTCACTGCCCGATCACTTATCCTCAACAAATTCTTAACTATGTCAATGAATGAACAATGCAGAATCGCTCTGGGAGTTCAGCTTGCACCAACCGACAGCTACTTATCTATAAAGATTAAGAGGCTGTTGACTTTCGACTTTGGATAACGAATCTAAGTAAAGGAACCGTGAGAGAGAGAGTTTCTAAAACTTCCCGTCTAAGCTCAAGACCACTGTTGGCTGCCGGGCAACAGGGGCTATAAATGAGTCCAGGACCAGGAAGTGCACCCCTAAACTTGCATCATGGATGTGTAAGTGGAGGGGAGGATGAAGCTTGACAGGCATCCTCTGAAGGTTGTCTCTGACTGCTGCTCCGTAAGTCACCCTCAC
>JAQIFY010006028.1:0-10611 GCA_028533085.1 Varecia variegata
CGCACTGTCTGGGGAATGGACACACTTGAAGTTCTGACTAGGGGGGATGGGTGTATACTTACATGATGAGTGCGATGTGCACTGTCTGGGGAATGGACACGCTTGAAGCTCAGACTTGGGGGAATGGGAGGGACATGGGCAATATATCTAACCAGAACTTTTGTACCCCCATAATAAGCTGAAATAAAAAAAAATAAGCACGATTAGTTAAAAAAAAACATCTGTATGTTTTCTAAAATAATATTGTATTTTTAAATGCATGTATATTTGTTGAAAGAATCCTTTACTTTTAAATAATTTCAACATAAACACAAAGCAATCATCATGTTAAAATAACATTCAACATTCAAGTTGATTATCAAAAACAATGAATCACAGATTTAAATTGTGATGGTTGGTCCAAAGGCAAGGAAATATGAAAATTATATAAGAATTTTGCCTGCCATCATAGAAAACAGCTAAAACTGGATTTGAATTATCCAATATTCTATGTCACCTATCTGAATGCCTCACATATAGTAGAGGTATCCAATAGATGTTTGTAAATTGATGGGTTTATGGAAGGATACGTTGGTTGAACACAAACTGAATTTAAACTATCTTCTTGTCTCAATCAAAACCCATATTATGGGGCATCCCAGAAAAACTGTTCAAAACTTCTCAAAATTGAAAATGTCAGTAAATTTTGTGCTATACTGTGCACAAGGAGAGAAAGCAGTGCTTGTAGGTGTGGTATCATCATTTCAGCTCCATTCAGTAAAAAACAAAGATGCAGCAATGCTCAGACCCAGATGTCATCTTGGTTTATTTTTCACATGGTTTTTTCAAAGTTAGAGAACAGTACTTCCAGCAATAGAATATCAAATATCACCTCAGTGTTTACATATGTAAATACATAAATTGAGCATTTCTTAAAGTGATCAGTAGAGCCCATAAGAGAAATAAGCAAGTACATTATAAAGGTGACAGAATGTAGATATAAATCACTGAATAATAATTTACTTTCTAGTTATTGCATATTTTATTCTTTTTTTCTTGTAAAAATTATGCAGTGCTGACATAGGAAGCCAAAGAATTCCTTGGTTGTTAACAATCTGGCCCTTCTTACTCTATGGCAATGGGTATTCTTATACCAAATTTCAGAAAACAAGAATAAAATCATATATGTTAACCACTGACAAATAAAAATTTATTGATACAAACTACATGTTCCTACTTTATCCTGTGTATTCCTACATCTATATTATCCCTCATACTATATTTTAAATTATTTAAAGTTTCTGTCTTACTGTTCTTACTACTATGTGCCAAAAACTAATTTGATTTTTTTTTCACCTTTGAATACCTGGTACTGAACTTGCTGCCTGGTAGATAGGAATTCAGTAAATGTTAGATTAATTATAAATGACAAATGAAAGTCAGTAAATATAAAATGAATTACAAGTGACAAATGAATGAATGTCCCTGTGAGATGTGTAAAATTCAAAGATAAATTATACATCTACACTGAAGTAATATATCTATTATGTTTTAAAGAAGACAAGCAATATGCAATTCATCAATACTGAAAGTCAGCTTTTTCATAAATCCAGCTAGATTATTTATAAAAGTTCTAGAGGAAGACAGGAAAGATAATGATGAATTCTGGAAGTGGTCATTAAGGTATTGGTATCAGGAAGATCTTGACAGATTTGACAGAAAAACTGATAGTTGACTCAAGTTTGGAAGGATATATAGGAATTCCACATTAGCTAGAAAGGGAGAGGTAATAACAGAAATTTCAGCCAGAAAAAAAGCAGCATCATCATCACATACATGCACTTGAAATGCAAGTATGCTTAGTACTTAAAGTTATAATCATCCAATTCTCTATCTAGATTTTTACCATCTAAGATCATCCTATTTTCTCTATTCATCTATTCAGTAAACAATATTTTTAGTCTCCATCTTCCAAATACATTGTGGATGTCTCTCTTACTGACTTTGTCCTAAAGATTTAGTTCACTGTTATAGGGAATTTCACTAAAGTTTCCAAGTTGCATATGAAAAAGAAAATTCTGAAGAATCAGTGTTCCATACTCCCATAAAAACTCAATGAAATGTGTTATAAAAAGTTAATTGGTCACCGTAATAAACAAAAAACTAATCCACAGATTTATCACTGCTTTCAGGGGCTCATTTCTCTTTAGCGATTTTAAAACGATAATCTTTCTTTTTTTGTAGAGCAAGGACAGGGAAGCAATGAACATTCCATGAGATTCTAACCTGGCTCTCTACCAGACATGTATCTTCTCCTAAAAGACTCATCCTCTGTTTCCTCAAAAGGCAATAGTCTGGCACAGGAGAGGGGGTCTGGGAAGATGGCAGAGTAAGAAGTATCAAAATCTGTCTCTCCACCTAGACCACAATTACACTGGTAGAATCTGACATAGCTATTTTGGAATTCTGGAGTCTATCATATGCTTGCAACTTCCGGGGAAGGCTTGAACTGTAAAATGGATTAATTTTGAACAATTTTGTGCTTAGCGTAGTAGCAGCTACCCATCCTCTATCCACATATTCCTGGTGCAGCTTGCTCACAGTCTGCAGGAGCCAGATAAGCTAAAAGGACCCTGTCCTCCAAATATCAGGGATCTGTGCTCTAATCACTGATTGCTGCTTCTGATCACAGAAGTGCAAACAAAGAAATGGCAGCCATCATTGTTGCAGTTCCCCCCATTGTTGCAAGCCTGTCGCTTATTGGCTATAGTAACTTTCAGGGGAATAAAAGAGCCTTCAACTTCACCCTTTTCATGTTTCTCCTTTTTCCCTTTTGAGAGTCACAGATTGAAGACTAGGCCATTCAAAAGCAACCACAAATAGGAGGAAATTAGACAGTCAGGACGCATGCCCAAGAAAGGCACAGGCTCAGAAAAGCCCTGAGAAAAATCTCAAATTCACACTGACCTTCAGGCTGACCTCAGCACAGAGGCTACAGACAGCAATAAAAAACATGCAAAAATCCAAACTGAAAAACAAAAAACCCTGGGCAAGGGGGACAGTCTGACTTCCAGAGTTACCACAGGAAGAAGAAAGAATCAGTGAATTTGAAAATAGGACAACGGAAATTATTGAGTCTGAGGAACAAAAAAGTGAACAAAGCCTAAAGGACACCATGAGACAGACCAAGTGCATGTACATGGTTGGAGCAATGGAATAAGAGACAGAAAAAGAGGCAGAAAGATGATCTGAAGAAACGATATCTGAAAACCTTCCAAATTTGATGAATGACATGAATATAAATATCCAAAAGTTTAATAAAATCCAAGTATGATGAATTCAAAGAGACCTATACCAAGACATACTATAATAAAATTGTCAAAAAGCAAAAAGAGAATCCTGCAAGCAGCAAGAGAGAAGCAACAGGTCACACACAAGAGCCTCTCAATGAGATTATTACCAAATTTCTCATCAGAAATTTTTATGGTCAGAAGGCAGTGAGCTGATATATTCAAAGTGATAAAATTAAAACAAAACAAAACAAAACTGACAATTAAGAAACCATTATCTGGCAAAACTGTCCTTAAAAAGTGAGGGATAAATGAAGACATTCACAGATAAATAAAACCTGAAGGAGTTTGTCACCACTAGACTTCCCCTACAAGAAATTATAAAGCATTTAGGTTAAAATGAAAGGATGCCAGACAGTAAATCTAAGCTGCATAGAGAAAAAAGATCTCAGTAAAAGGCAGTGCATAAGCAATTATAAAATCTACTATTATTATAATTTTTGTTTTCTACATGACTTACATGAGATTTACATTGAAAAATCATAATTAATAGTCTAAGAGCTAGTATTATAATTTTGGTTTGTAACTCCACATTTTATTTGCTATATAATTTAAGAAATAAAAAAGGATTACAAGAGAACACTATAAAAAGAAAGAGAAAAATTACTATGAACAATTGTATACCAACAAATTGGATAACCTAGATGAAATGAACAAATTGCTAAAAATACAAAATTTCACAAAAAAGTAGAAAATGTGAATAGTAAATTTTACTATAACTAGTAAAAATATTGAATGAGAAATCAAAAATATCTCAGAAAGGAAGAGACCTGGATCTGATGGTTTCACTGATGAATTCTTCCATACATTAAAGGAGAACACCAATACTTCTGAAAATTTTCCCCCAAATTAAAGAGGATGGAACAATTTTTAACAAATTTATTGAGGTCAATGTTACACTGATACCAAAGCCAAAGACACTAAACAAAAAAAAAAAAAAAAGAAAGAAAGAAATAAAGAAAGAGAAAACTACACACCAATATCTCTTATGATCATTGGTATAAAAATCCACAAAAAAATATTAGCAAACTTAATTCAGCAGCATATGAAAAGTATTATACCCCATGAACAAGTGGAATTTTTTCCTGTAATGAAAAGATGGTCCAAAATACCAATGTTAATTAACAGAATGAAGGGGAAAAACAAAAAAACATGATCATCCCAATTGATTCAGACAAAGCACTTAAAAATTTCAAGACTCTTTTAATGCTTAAACAATCAACCAACTAGGACTAGAAGGAAACTATCTGAACATAACAAAATCTATATATGAGAAACTCACAACAAACATCTTACTGAATAGTGAAAGACTGAAAACTTTTCTTCTAAGATCAGGAACAAGGCAAGGATGCCTGCTTTGCCACTTCTATTAAACATAATACTGGATGTCCTAGCCAGAGGAATTAGGCAAGAAAAGAAATAAAAGCCATCCAAATTAGAAAGGAAGACTTATTATAAAATTATCTCTGTTCACAGACAATTTAACATATGTAGAAAACTCAAAAGATTCAACAACCAAAAAAATCTGTTAGAATAAATAAATCCAGCCAAATTACAAGACACAAAATCAATGTACAAAAAATAGTTACATTTCTATATACTAACAATGAATAATGCAAAAAGGAAATTAATTGTAATTCTATTTACAATAACATCATAAAGAGCAAAATACATAGGAATTAATTTAACCAAGGAGTTGAAAAAGCTTATACAATGGAAATTATAAAACATTTCTGAAATAAATTAGATATAAATAAATGGAAGACATCCATGTTTATAGACTAGAAGACTTACTATTGTTCAGATGTGAAAACTACCTACAGTTATATACAGATTTAATTCAATACTTGTCAAAAATTTTAATATTGATTTTTGCAGAAATATAAAAGCTGATCCTAAAATGCGTATGAAATCTCAAGGGACCCTAAAGAGCCAAAACAATCCTGAAAGAGAAGAACAAATTTCTAGAACTCATGCTTTCTGATTTCAAAACTTACTACAAAGCTACAGTAACCAAAACAGTCTGGAACTGCCATAAAGACTAACAAATAGGTCAGTGGAATAGAAGAGAGTCCAGAAATAAATCCTCAGAGATGTGGCCAAGTAATTTTTGACAAGGGTACTGAGAACATTCAATAGGTAAAAGATATTCTTTTCAAAAAATAATGCTGCTAAAACTGAATATCCACATGCAAAGTAATGAAGTTGGATGCTTACCTAATGCCATATTCAGAAATGGAATCAAATGGGATCCATGACCTAAATGTAAGACCTAAAACTATAGTACTCTTAGAATGAAATCACAGGGCAAAGTGTTCATGACATTAGATTTGGCAATGATTTCTTGCATATGACACTAAAGGCACAGGCAACAAAAGAAAAAATAGACAAATTGGACTTCATAAAAATCAAAAAAACTGTGCATCAAAAAACACTATCAACAGAATAAAAATGTAAGCCTATAGAAAGGAAGAAAATATTTGCAAATCATTTATCTGATAAGGGATTAATGTCTAAATTATATAAAGAACTCCTAAAATTCAACAACAACAAAAAAAAAATTCAAAAATGAGCAAAGGACTTGAATAGACATTTCTCCAAAAAAGATATAGAAATGGCCAATAAGCAGATGAAAAATGTTCAACATCATCAATTATTAAGAAAATGAAATTAAAACTGTAATAAAATACTACCTCACAGCCGTTAGGATGACTATGAAAAAAAAAAAAACAGCGGAAAATAAGAAGTGTTGGTGAAGATGTAGAGAAATTGAAACACTTGTGTATCTTTGGTGGGTATGTAAAATGGTACAACTGCTGTGTAAAATAGTATTCTGGTTCCTCAAAAAATCAAAAGTGGAATTACCATGTGATATAGCAATTCCACTTCTGAGTGTATACTCAAAAGCACTGAAAGCAGGGCCTCAAACAGCACATTTGTCTACTGATGTTTAAAGTATCATTATTCAAAATGGTTTAAATGTGGAAGCAGCCCAATAGTAGGTAGACTAGATGAATGGGTGAGTAGAATGCAGTAAATGCATACAGTAGAATATTATTCAGCCTTTAAAAAGAAGGAAATCCTGTCACATGCTACAACATGGATGAAACTTGAGGATATTATGCTAACTATGCTAAGACAAATAAGCCACTCACAACAGAGAAAAATATTATGTAATTCCATTTATATGAGGTACTTAGAGTAGTCAAAATCATAGAGACAGAGTAGAAAGGTGGTTGCCAGGAGCTGGCAACCATACATATGGTGTGTTGGCCATACACATGGCCAACAATACATGTGGTGTATTGTTAAAGCTTCAGGTTTACAAGACCAAAAGAGTTCTGGATATCAATGGTGGTGAGGGTTGCACGACAGTATGGATGTACTTAACACCACTGAACTATATACTTAAACATGATCAAGATAGTAAATTTTAAGTTACGTGTATTTTACCAAAATTTAAAAAAAAAAAAATTGAAGGAAAACAAAAACAGTCTGTTTTGGCCTCATGTTAACAGATAACCAGTGAGCTATCTCAGATATACCAAAAAGAATCCACTATACTTCTTCCCAGTGCTGCTATCATATTTCATAAGCATAGCTCCTCCATGTCTGGGACAGATTATCTTGGTTGGATGACCAAATATCTGTTTCCAACCTTCTTTTTCAAAAATATTATATAAATGGAATCATTCAGTTTGTAACCTTTTGAGATTAATGTTTTTTTCACTTAATTCTCTGCTGATTTAGCTGGGTTGTGTGTATAACTATAACAATTTGTTCTTTTTTATTGCTGCACAACATTCAATATTCTGGATGTACCATTATTTACTTAACCATTTACTTGTTGAATGACATCTAAATTGTCTCTAGTTTTTGCCATTGTAAATAAAATTGCTATAAACATTTGTGTAGAGATTTTTGTATAAACATAAATTTCTATTTTTCTGGGATAAATGTCTGGGAGTGCAAATGATAGCTGGTATGGTAATTACATATTTAGTGTTGTTCATTTGTTTGTTTGTTTAAGAATCTATCAAACTGTTTTCCATAGTGGCTGTTCCATCTCACATTTCCACCATCAATGAAAGAGAATTCAGTTTCTCTTGGAAGAGGTAGAAGATTGAGAGACAGGAGATGGGAGCCGGGGAAAGGAAAAACAATTGTTTTCCTTGGTGGGTCCCTCCAGTCTTTATGTATCAGTCTAGGTATGAGAACCAACTTTTGTGTTGGGAGGGGATTCTCCCCACACTAACTTTGCAGAGGGCCAAAAATCTCTATGCCTTTTATTTAATCTTTATGCTTATTTTATTGGCTAGAGCTTAAAAGCACTATATTGAATAAAAGTGGTGACAGCAGATAGATATCCTTGCCTTATTCCTGATCGTAGGAGGAAAGCATTCAGTCTTTTACCATTAAATACAATGTTAGCTGGAGGTTTTTTGCAGATGTTCTTTATCAAGTTAAATAAGGTCTCATGTATTATTTTTCTGAGAAATTTTATCATAATTAAGTTTTTAATTTTATCATGTTTTACATCAATTTATATTTTCATGTGATTTTTCTTCTTTAATCTATTAATTGATGGTTTACACTGATGAGTTTTTGAATACTGATGTAGTCTTGCATTCTTGATCATAAACTCTGATCATGGTATACATTTCAAAAAATATGTTACTGAATTCTATTTGCTAATATTTTGTTAAAGATTTGTGTGTTTATGTTTATATTAGTCTCCTATGACTGCTACAACTAATTATGACAGAAATTTATTCATTTAGTCTTTCAGAGTTCTGAAATCCATATCCTCAAATCCAAGTGTCAATAGAACCATGGTCCCCTACCATACTCTTTAGAGGATAATTCACATTTGCCTCTTCTACCTTCTGGTGGCTGCCAGTTGGGTGGTGGCTGCCTTGGCATTCCTTGGCTTGTAGCTACATCCCTGCACTCTCTGCCAACATCTTCACATTGCCTTCTCGGTTGTGTGAGTTATCTAAAATCATCTTGCCTCTCTTTTATAAGGATACATGTGATGGCATTCAGAACCCACCCAGATAATCAAGAATAAGCATTTCCTCTAAGGGTTATTAACTTAATCACATCTTTTGCCAAATAGGTAGTATTCAGAGGTTCTCAGGAATAGAAAGTGAACATATGTTTGGAGGTCATTTTTTCATCTCAACAGACTCCCAAAGATTCATGTTCATCTCACATGCAAAATACGTTCACCCTATTCTAATATACCCCAAAGTTGCTGCCAACTACAGTATCCACTGAAGTCCAAGACCTCATCTAAATTCAAACATGCCAAATCTCATCATCTAAATCAAGTTTATGTGAGACTCTGGGTATAATCTATCCTGGGAAAAAATTCCTCTCCATCTGTGGATAATGCGAAACTAGAAAAAAAGTTATGTTTTTATACAATATAATGACAGTACAGGCATTGAATAACAGAATAACAGCTATTGACCTTCCCATTCCAAAATAGAGAAGATTGAAAGAATAGAGGGATCACTGGTCCTACACAAGTTTGGAATCCAGCAAGGCAAATTTCATTAAGTTTCAAGACCTGAGAATAATTCTTTTTGGCTTGTGCCACATTCTCACTGGCTTCTGACTCCAGCTTGGGGCCCACAGCTCTATCCTCTCTATACCTACAGCTTGGGGATCTGACTCTATACCCACAGGCATGTGATCTGGGGCCAATACTTGACCCTCAGAGTGATCCTTACTTTTTTTGAAAGACACCAGATGATTACCACTGAATGGTGTCCGTAGCCTATTTACTGCCTGTAGAATTTTGGGAGTTCAACAACTTTCTTTCATTCAGTTCAGTCTTTGTCCCTATCAGTCCAAGCTGGCTGTATTTCTGCTGGTATAACATTTTAAAAAGCTGTGTGATCTCCTTGGTATGTGGTGGAAATTCACACCATTAGACAAGAGGTTCATCCACAAATCTTTCCTGGTTAATCGTATTTCTATTCCTTGCTTCTGCTAAAATTGTTGAGTATATTCATGAATCATATTCTTAATCTCTTTAGTAAAAGTTATTGAACCATGCCCTTGATATTCTCTCCAGAGCATACTTGTAATAGTAATCTTCTAATTTTGTCATCTTTTAAAGTGTGGATAATCTAGGAATTTCTTAATTCTTCAAGTGCTGGTTATTTCTTTTATCTTTTTTTCTCATTCACTTTTTTGCTTAACAGTCCCTCAATTTATCTCTTTCATCTAGAATTTTACTGTAAGCATCAAGAAGAAACCAGGCTCTACCTTCACCATTTCACTTGAAAATCTCTTCAGCTAAATACCCACATTTATTGCTTACAATTTCTGCTTTCCTCACAATTCCAGAACATAATTCAATCAAGTATTCTTTCACTATATGACAGTATTTCCTTTTCTCCAATTTCAGATATCATGTTACTCATTTCTTTCTGAGCCATCAACAGAATCACCTTTATCATTCACATTCCCACCAACAGTTTTTATGATTATATGTGTATTATCTACAAGAATAGAAGCTTTCTCTAACATGCTCATAATTTCCTTCTGAGACCTCACCACATCACCTGTATGGTGTGTATTTCTGCCTATAATCTCTTCAAGGAAATCCAGACTTTTTCTATCATGTCTCAAAATTCTTGCAGACTCCACTCATCATCAAATCCAACCACTTCCACATATTTAGGTATTTCTTAAAGGAGAATCCCACTCCCAGATATCAAGTTCTTTATTGGTTTCCTTGAGCTGTCATAATAAATTACCACAAACTTGGTGGCCTGAAGAAACAGAAATATATTTTCTTACAGTTCTGGACGTTTGAAGTCTGGAATCAAAGTGTTTGCAGATCTGTGTTCCTTCCTGACACCTAGAAGATAATTAATTATTTGACTCTTCTACCTCCTGGTAACTTCCTGGCATTCATTGACAGGTGACTGCATCACTCCAATCTCTGCTTTAATATTACATTGCCTTTTCCTCAGTGTCTAATCTCTCTCTGCCTCTCCCTTTTAAGGAGACATGCGATGGCATTTAGGGCTCATCCAGATAACGAAGGATTATCAGCTCATTGCAAGATCCTTAACTTGAATCACATCTGCAAAGATACTTTTATAAAATGAGTCAACAGTCACAATTTCCAGGAATTTGACCTGAATATCTTCAGTAAGCTTACCACCACATCCATGGAAAACATTGGTCTGTCATTTTTATATTTTGTACCAATTTTGTCTGATTTTATTATGGGAGTAATACTAGCTTCATAAAATAAGTT
>JAQIFY010006029.1:0-10610 GCA_028533085.1 Varecia variegata
CTGACATGCCAGAGCCTTTGGACATGGGGCTTCCCATTCACTGAGCAGCTGGAGTTCCTTTGACTAGAGCATCTAAAAAGCAGATTTTGTGTTAACCATCTGGGAAAAACGCAACAGAATTAGTGAGCACTTTAGTGGCTAGGGTGAGCAAGAACCTGAATTTTTAATTTTCATAAATTTAAATCTTTAATTTTTAAAAATTTAAATTTAAAATCACATATGGTTAGCACCTACCATGTTAGTCAATATAGCTGTAAATTCTCCTTAATTTACATAAAACTAGCTTGGATAGGGAGGAAAACCTCTTTTTTTTTTTTCCCCTGTTGTCTAGGCTAGAGTGCAGTGGAGTTATCATAACTCACTGCAACCTCAAACTCCTGGGCTCAAGTGATCCTCCTGCCTCAGCCTTTGGAGTAGCTGGGACTACAGGCGAGCACCACCACGCCCAGCTAGGTTTTGGTTTTTTTTTTTTTATTTTTTCATTTTTTTGTAGAGACGGAGTCTTGCCATTGCTCAGGCTAGTCTCAAACTCCTGGCCTCAAGCAGTCATCCTACCTCAGCCTCCAAAGGCACTAGGATTACAGACGTGAGTCATAGTGCCTGGCCTGGAAAACCATTTTTAAAGCCTCTTGATATTAAAATGTTTGTTATTCCTGAGAAACATGTTGGCATATAAATATGGCACATAGACTTCAGGTTAATATAAAAAATAGTAGGAAATACCTTTAATGATATTAATAACAGTGATAATTTAGGCTGAGTTGGTATATAAAGTACTTCCACATAAATTTTCCCATATGACCCAGAGAGTCCTATGGATTGGGTTAGGGCCCTGTTTGAGGTAAAGGCAAGTTGTTATGACTTGCCTGAGAACAGCCAACTAATATTATGGTTCTGAGGCTTAACCTGGGTCTTATTATGTCAAATCTATTGTACTCTTCCTCTAGTCTGCTTTGAATGTCCGTGTATCAAAGGATATAAATTAAGATTAAGTTTAAACTTGGGAATTTGTTTTAAAATATCATTTTTTTAGCTTTATCTAAAGCCATAAGAATAATATTAAAAAAAGTACATTTTTTCATAAAAACGTCATTTTAAGAAGTGGGAGAGAGTTTATTTCATTTATTTATTATGCTAGAAACATAGGAATTAGAATATAAAGATGAATTAAATAAAGGCAGAATTAAGTAAGAGTTCCCACTAATGCATTCTGTTATCTATTTGAGAAGGGTGAGTAGTCATTACAGGAGAACTTGTGACTGTTATGGTTGATGTTTACACAGTGTCTTTGTATACTTAATGCAATGTTTAAGTGTTCAGCAAAAGTTTTTGACTAACTTTGGGAGAGATAACTGATCCGAATCCCAGTAGTTTGTACTTTTTAAATTGCTTTTGTAAAACTGCACATTATAATGAAATTTAAACAACATACCAGAAAACTACTTCAAGAAAAAGCTCTGAAATCTCAAGCGTAATTAAAATGTTGGTAAAAATCTATTTTTTCAACATCTCTAAAAAATGTAAATGTGTATACTAATACGTACATCTATACATCATTGGTACCTGACTGTATAATATGGTCTGTCAGTTCCTTTTCTTAGCATGTCTTGATCATCTTTCCATGTCAATAGATATTAACACTTTAAATGTCTGCATGATGTCTTATCATATTGACCTATTGTAATTTACCAGCTAGCCCTCATGTGAGAGACATTATTTTTTCACTTCTTTGGCAGATAGAAACTTTAAACAAAAAATGGCATAAATGTTTACACTTTGGAAAATAGAATTTTGGTTATGTAATTATAAAACTCCATCTCTTGCTAGGTGGGTCTTCAAACAACTCTATGATAAAGGTCTTGTTTATAGAGGTGTGAAGGTCATGCCCTTCTCCACCACCTGCAACACTCCACTTTCCAACTTCGAATCACACCAGAATTATAAGGTATGTGAAATGCTGAGACATCATTTAGCATTGAGTTATATACGTGGAAGTTAAATGATTGGAATCACAGTAAATATTCCCAAGTAGTTCCAATGTAGAATGTTAACCTGGGGCATCAGTCAGTCTGACCACTGCTTACTGAGTGCTTATGAGAGCCTCAGTGCAGAGATTGGTAATAGTAACAGATTTAAAATGAGGATTTTTTTTTCATGTTGGATTTATGAAGTATCTTAATGTGATAGGATTTGCTTGTTTTGACCATATTTTTGTGCCTCTCTCTTTGGTTAAGTCCATCTCCAACATACTTCCCTGCAGTCATCATTTCTTCAGGGTTACTGGTTTGGGTTATTTTATGCCTTATCTGGGACCTTATTTGTTAAAGGTATTTGGAAGAAAATTTAAATTGGGATGGTGAATGGTATTATGATCTCTAGTGAAATAAAATCACTTGTCATTGTTGCTATGATAGAAGTGTTTAGACATATCTGATCTTTACAAAGTACACTGCTTTATTATCTAGACATGTAATAAATAGTAGTGAGTCTTCTGAAGCATGAAGTGTATGTTCTCATGTGTATATTCAGGAGATGTTTTCATTTTTAAGAGTTTATGTAACTCTCTGTTTTTAAAGGATGTTCACTTGTTTGGAATTCTTGTGTCAAGGCACAGGTGTGGGATTTTGTTAGTAAAACTCACATTTTCAAAAGTACTTTTTAATCTTTCACATATCCAGTTTGATCTTTGCAAATCCTTGTGAGGTGGGTATGACAATTCCTGTTGTCTCCTAAATACTCCTCTGTAATTGTTCATGTTGTGTGTATGTTTTTAATAAAATATCTTAACATAAAAGTGTAGAAAATGATGAACACCTGGGTACCTACGCCTAGCTTTGTCAAATCTTAATATATTGCTATATTTGCTTACTTTTTAAAAATAATAAGAATTTCAAGCACAAACAAAAGTAGACAGAATAGTGTAATTAACTCCCGTAGACTTATCAGCCATCCAGCAACCATTGAATGTGGCCCATTCTGCCCCATTCACACACCCTCTGGTTCTCCCATCCTTATTTTGAAACAAATTTCAGATATTGTATTATTTTATCAAGAAATAATCCAGTATTGATCTTTGATAAGGAATCTGTCTTTTTTAACCTTATCATTAGTATTTATCACCCCTAAAAAAGTCATTTTCAATCACCTTTAATATCCTTAATATTCTCTGTTTAATTCCTGAATATTATCATTATTCACATGGCTAATTGTTGTATCACTTCCCTTGGGATAATTTTTTAGTTTGTTCGATCAAGATCTACCAAAGGCTCACACATAGTGATACTTGTCTTTTAGGTCTTGTCTTTCTTAGTCCATTTGTACTGCTATAACAAAATCCCTGAGACTGAGTAATTTATAAACAATAGAAATTTATTTCTCACAGTTCTGGAAGCTGAGAAGTCCAAGTTCAAGGCTTTGGCAGATTCAGTGTCTGATGAAGGCTGCTCTCTGTCTGCTTCCAAGATGGCACCTTGTCACTTTGTCCACACATGCAGAAGGCAGAAGGGCAAAAAAAAAAAAAAAGTACCTATCTAGTTCCCTTGAGCCCTTTTATTAGGTTATTAAATATGAAATGTAAGATTTTGAATCAAAAGTGATGTTTATTATATCTCAAACAAGAAGCAGTACAATTAATCAAAGTATGCGCCTAGGCTATCGGCACCGTTTTACCATCTTAATAGTACCTTGTTTATACCAGTAGCGAAGAAGCCTGGAGAGCAAGTGGTGAAGTCGCAAAAGTCATTTTCCACAGCTTGTTGAGAATGGAATATTTTTCCATGTAAGAAGTGGTCCAAAGCCTGGAAGAAGTGTCTGGTGAATATGGTAGATGACAGAATATTTCCAAGTCCAGCTTCCATAGTTTTAGCAGCATTTTTTGTGTGACATGTGGTCAAGCATTGTCTTAAAAGAGCATTGACCTGTCTCTATTGACCAATCTCAGCTGCCTAATCGCAAGCATCCTCATCATTTCCTCTGATTGGTTGCAGTAGACATCCACTGTTATCGATTGGCCAGGTTTCATGAAGCTGTAGTGGATAATACCAGCACTGGACCCCCAAACAGAAACCATTAGCATTTTTTGATGAATACTCAGTTTTGGACTGTTTCGGCACTTCATCTTTATCCAACCATTGTGCAGAATGCTTGCAATTGTCAAAAAGAATCCATTTCTCATCGCCTGTAATAAGACATATCATTTAATTCATGCGGTACCCATCTGTCCAGCTTCCTTACCTTGCCCATATATTTCCAATGGTCCAATATTGTTGGAATACTTATATCAAACCTCGGTGCTAATTAGCTAGTAGGCTGAGATGGCTCCTCTCTCACTATACCTTTCAGCTCATCATTATCCACCTTGGTGTCAGGTCACCCATATTGCTCATTTTGAAGATTAAAATCACCAGAATGGAACTTCTCAAACCATCGACGTACTGTGTGTTCATTAGCCACATCCTTCCCAAACACTTGATTGGTATTTCATAACATGAAATTTTTACTTATCCATGGTTTCACAAAAGTTGCCTTTAAAAAAAAAAAGTGAAAGATAGTCACAAGCCAAAATGTGCATTTGAGAGAATGTGGATGTATCTTCACCAAAAAAAAAAAAAAAAAAAAATGTAAAAGTGAAATGTCAGCAATATCAACTGTCAAACTTAGTACTTAAGGTAATCAGACATCCCATACGTAGTAACCTAATAGTATTGGAGTTGGTAAACTTTTTCTGTAATGTAAATATTTTAGTCTTCTAGAGCCAGATCTGTGGTCCCTAATCCCTGGCCCTTGGAGGGGACTGGGTTGAGGAGCTCCGCAACCGTCGCCCATCCGTGGAAAAATTGTCTTCCATGAAATTGGTCCCTGGTGCCAAAAATGTTGGGGACCACTGGGCTAGATGGTCTCTGTTACACACATTCAACTCTGTCAAAACCATTCTTAGCTCACCTGCTGTATGAAAACAAGCAATGAACCAGAATTGTCCCATGGGCCGTGGTTTGCTGACCCCTATTCTGAGGAGTACTGGCAAACAGTTTTCCAAAGTGATTCTATGTATTTATAAGTGAACAGTTCTGATTTTTCTGCATTCTTGCTCACATTGACATTTTCTTTTTTCATTTTACCCATTTTGATGTGTTAATATTTTGTGTATTGATTGTAACTGAGGGTGTTTTAAAACTTTTTATTTAAAAAATTTAATTTTAATTCTTACATAATTTCAGACTTACAGAAAAGTGAAGATGAATTCTGTATATCCTTCAACTAGATTCCCTAAATGTTAACCTTTTACCACATGTGCTTCCCCTTCTCTCTTTTTTATGGGGGTGGGGTTTATTACCCTTTGAAGGGTAAGTTACAGAAATTTCGGCTCTAAAAACTACATATTTCCTAAATATCAGTAACATTCTTTTAAATAGTTGAAATTAGAATACTAACATCGATACTGTATTAGCTAATCTATAGATCTTATTCAGGTTCTAATTGTCCCAATAATATCTTTTATGAAGAAAATCCTAGATTGTGTGCATCATTCTGTTGCTATTTCTCCAGCCTTCTTCAATCTTAAACAGTCTCTCTATGTTTCATGATACTGACATATTAATATTTAAAGAGGTACAGGCCAGTACATTCGTAGTGTCCCTCATTTCATCTTTGTCTCATGTTTTACATGTGAGTAAGAACTTCTTTTTCTCATGACAATTTATTTAGAGTGCAGGTGGTTTGTGTTGGGGATTGGTCTTTTGTACTTTACAGCTATTTAAAATTGTTGATACTTTCATGTTGAAACATTGCCATAGAGTTGTAGCAAATCTTCTTTTATTTAATGAGCTGAATTGGTATTACTTTATTATAATTTCAAGTATATGGTGTTTCAGTAGGATCTTTTTGATTTTTTTGTTGACCTTACTCTTCATAGACTTACGATAAAGTAGATAATTGTAATAGTAAAACCACCATTACATATTTCTCTTGATACATTACTTTAAAAAGTTAGCAGATGTCTTAAAATGTTTTATATTTATAACTAAGGTAATATTAAAACATTTCTTAAAAATTTTTACTTGGAATTTCTTACTTTGTATTTTCTTTTTATAACTATGGCAAATGTTCTTAAGAGCTCAGTTTATCCTGAAAATTTATTTATTTTATTCTTCTTTAGGGTCAGTGTTTTTTTTTCTTATCTGTTATTATGGATTTGTAAAACAGTACTTTACCTCAATTTATTTTAGGATGTTCAAGATCCTTCAGTATTTGTAACTTTCCCTTTGGAGGAAGATGAAAGTATATCTTTAGTTGCTTGGACAACCACTCCCTGGACTCTACCTAGTAACCTTGCCCTCTGTGTTAATCCAGATATGCAATATGTGAAGATTAAAGGTAAGTGTGAGCCTGGTTACTTATGGTTAATATGGATAAGATGATTTTATATTTGGGGAAACTATAAAGGCTTGCAAGAATTAAAAAGAATTCTTGGAAAAGAATCTGACTTAATCCGAAAAATGATAGCTAAAAGGTTTTATCATTTCTGATTGAAAAACAACACACAGGCTGGTCGTGGTGGTTCGCTCCTGTAATCCTAGCACTCTGGGGGCCGAGGTGGGAGGATCGCTTGAGGTCAGGATTTTGTGAACAGCCTGGGCAAGAGGGAGACCCATACTGTACCAAAAATAGAAAAAAGTAGCCAGGTGTGGTGGCATGTGCCTGTAGTCCCCGCTACTCAGGAGGCTTTGACAGGAGGATCACTTGAGCGCTGGAGTTTGATGTTGCAGTGAGCTATGATGACACATCTGCGCTGTACCTGGGACAACAGAGCAGGACTCTGTCTGAAAAAGAGAGAGAGAGAGAGAGAAAGGTAATACACAAAAATTTAAATAGTACAGAGATGTAAAACATAGAAAGTAAAACTTTGTTATAATTTCCGATTTGTAATATGAGTTGTACACATCATCCTCCTATTACATATGAAGAATGTAAGATTTGGAGATGTGGCATCACATAGTTATTAGGAATTGGTACCAGAACTTGAAAGCTTTGTGCCTTTCAAATATTCCTTGGTAGAGGAATAGTTTCAACTAGGACCTTTCCTTAGATATTTATATGAAAAAAGAAAATTGATACTTTGTGAACTAATATACCTAAGTGAAATAAACCAGTCACAGAAGGACAGATATTGTATGGTTCCACTCAGATGAGGTACCTGGAAGTCAAATTCAGAAAGAAAAATAGTAGTAGAATGGTGGTTGCCAGAGGCTGGGAGGGAAAGGGAAGTTATTGTTTAATGAGTACAGAGATTCAGTTTGGGAAGATGAAAAAGTTTTAAGTATTGATAGTGTTATTGATTACACAACATTGTGAATCCTAATTAATGCCACTTAGGAATGGTTACAAAGATTTTTTTTAATAGCTGTATCATAACAATTAATTTGTTTCACAATAACTTATATTGGCAAGGGAAGAATATTGAAAAAGGAATGGGAGAATATTGGAGGTCAGAAAAAAAGAGAGAGAGGGAGTTCTTTATTCATTTCCCTTGGAAGCAGATAGGAACAAGAGTTGACCTGCTGGAAAGAGCTGTCATACACACATGGGCCTGGCTGAGGTGTCTGCAGCTGCTTCTCTGGGGCAAGTGCAATCTCATCTGCACAATTTCCTTGGGTCACAGTTGGGTCACTGGACATTCTGTAATGAGCCTGACAGCCTTGTGCTTGGCAGACATTGTAGCTGAGTTCTATCAGAAAATGTGGACTCCACTTCTAACAAAGTTCTTGTGAGGTCGGAGCTGGGGAGTGGCAGCCGTATTTGTAGCAGTTTTTCAATGAATTACAAAGGCTTTTGCAATGATTCATGGATTCTCATTTTACTTACAGTAAACTGAATATATGACATAGGTTCTAGTAAATCCTTGAGTATATCATACGTTATAGGTGGGAGTTTTAAGTTGCCCTAGGTTTTGTCAGTATCAAATTTTATTTTATTTTACTTTTTAGAGATGGTGTCTCGCCTGGGCTGCAGTGCAGTGGTGCAATCATACCTCACTGCAGCCTCAAATTCCTATGCTCAAGGCAATCCTTCTGCCTTAGCATCCAAGTTGCTGGGACTATAGGCACAACCCATCATACCTGGCTAATTTTTCTTCATTTTTGTAGAGACAGTGCCTCACTATGTCGCCCAGGCTCAAGCGGTCCTCCCTTCTCGGCCTCCCAAAGTGCTGGGATTACATGCATGAGTCACCACACACTCGGCAGTATGAAATTTGAAATGTTCATACATTTGCTCCAGCTTTTCTATTCCTAGGATAGTATCCTCCAGAAGCATGTCCAATAAGGGTACACAGATACATACAAAAACATTGATTATACCAATATTCATAGTAGTGAAAATTTGAAAGCAATTTAAATGTCTAATAGTCGATTTGTTTGAAATAACTAGTGGTGCCTCCATAAAATGGAGTCCTGTATAGCTGTTTAAAAGAATGAGAAAGATCTATATATGCGAGTATATAGAAAGATACTCACAATATATTAAGTAAAAACAAGTTGCAAAACTATACAGACTATTACTTCAGAATTGTTTTAAAAAAAATCTCACACACTTACTTATATGTTTGTTAGTATGTACATAGAATGATATCTGGATGAATAGACACCAAAATGAGAATGTATGAGAAGGGATAAGATTACAGGTGACTTTTACATTGTGAGCTACTTGGTTTGTTAATTTTATGATTTTTAAACGTTCACATATATTACCTTTAGAAGGAGAAAACAAAGATGAATTTACTTAAAAAGGATGTAGGTGTGATAGATAATAAATACCGGCTTCCTAACTGATGTTTTTGTCATTTTCGTATCTGGGAAGCAATATTCTATAGTGTTCTTTGCAATATTCCTCTGTGAATACTGGGCACACTAGATGCACATGGTACAGGTGCTTCTCAGGAAGAAAGTATGCCTGATACGTGTCTTTAGAGTCAGCAAACTCTAAATATAACTGAAGTTCACTTTTTCTCTTGCTCTCATAGATATTGCCAGAGAAAAATTACTCATTTTAATGGAAGCCAGATTATCAGCCCTCTATAAGCTGGAGAGTGACTATGAGATCCTTGAAAGGTGAATATTCAAATAATTGATGTATATGTGTGTTTATTTTTAAAAAGAAAGAAGCTTTATTATCCAAAATCTGTATTATTCACATTTAGTTTTAAGTACTCTTACTGAGTATGTTCAGGTGAAACATTTCATTCAGTTTTAATGACAAAGGAACCAGCAAATTAGAGGGAGGGGGCTTATGGCTTGATGTGGCTGCAGCCTCAGTTCTTTAATTTTAATCTCATTGTGACTTTCTCCTTTTCTAGATTTCCTGGTGCCTATCTTAAAGGCAAGAAATACAGGCCCCTGTTTAACTACTTTGTGAAGGTAAGCTTATGCCTGCTTACTGCAGGGGCTCACCATGGTCTGTTTATCTGATAGCTGGAGTGAAGTGATGAGTGGAATTCCATTGTCTTACTGTTATATTGTTCGAGTCAGGGTGCCTGCATCCAAAAGTCTGCTTTAGTATTAACAAAATTAATTCGTTTGTGTTACCTTCTTGTTTTAACGATTAAAATCTTGGAATTTTTCTTTTTAGCACAGCTGCAGATTTTTCTTAATAGTTTTCTCAAATTATGTGAGGAATCAAGTTACATTTGATTGTGTGTATTTTTATTGCATGCAGTCTGCATATCACCCAGGGTATTTGAGGTGTTTTTTTTGTTGTTTGTTTGTTTTTGTTTTTTTTTTTTACACATTGAGGATAGCGATCAGAATAAAACATTGTGGGTATATATAAACACAATTCATTTCAAGGAGGTTAATGAGGTGGGTGTTTTAAATCTAGGCACTACGATAGAGCTCATACATTTAGCACCTTAGTGTTGTTATGAGTCATAAAACTGTTTTATGTGGTTTTAATTTTGGCCAGGGAGAATCCATAGCTATAGTTGCAAACCCCACCCCTCATCCTCCATTACCAAAAGAACAAGGTCAAGCAGGAATTCCTCCTGGTACTTACTTAACGGTCTTGGAATAAGAGAATGACCATCACCTTCAGACCTTGCTTTAAATGTAATGTGAAAATTAAAATCAATTGACATATATCACATCACAGCCCAAGATAAAACATTTGCTGGCCCCTGTATTCCTATTCAGTGTAGGGAGAGTTTGTTTGATGTAGGTGACCTCTGAGTTTTAGGTTCTGTCCACTATATGTCTGTTCATCATTGTGTCTGTCTCTTCATATTTGTGCACCTTGTTTTCCCACATTTTTTGTTGCCTACTTAATGGCCTTCTTCCTCTTTCCAAGTTGCTGCCCAGTGGATTTCCATATGCTTTCCCCTCTTTCCATCCCTCCCTGGAAGGCTTTAGTTTGCCAGTGTTTAGGATGTGCCCCAGCTTGTATGCGGCAAACCTGCTTCCCAACCACATCCCTTCATGTTGCTTTAAATATATCTTCTACTCAGCCAAAATGGTTCTTTCCTTTCCTACATTCCCTCCTTTTCCATTATGTTTTCCTACCATTTTAAAAGTCTCCTCACTGTGTTTTCATGTTCTATCTGCTGAGTGCAACCCACCCTTCAA
>JAQIFY010000603.1:0-14930 GCA_028533085.1 Varecia variegata
GTGCTTGGAAAACCTGGCTGGTCCTTCAGAAGGGCAGTGGCTTCTCCCTGAAGGTCACTTTGACGGTGACAGTAATCCTTCCACACACAATCAGTGGTTTCCACTCCAGCCGATAAGCCGCCTTTTCGCTCCTTCCTTCTTTCCCACAATTGCGTTTCCCCAGTAATCCCTGCCTGGCAGGGGCCAGGGGCTTGGAGATTAGAGTGTTATCAGAGCCACCGCAGCTGTGCAGGTGACGGGTCATCGCAGACCCGACGTTGGAGGAAATTTCTACTTCCAAATGATCGTTTTTCCGGGACTATTGACAGACATTCACGTTTTCTGTCTGAGAAAGGTATCCAGTAAAGATAAGCCTCCTCCCCTGGTTGATCTATTAAATAATAGGACCGCACAGCCCTGCCGTTGGGCAGTATGAAATGCCTGCGTAAAAGCACACTGATAAGGCCGCATTTTCTTGTGCCGATCCCTGTGGCCCTCTCCGTACAAGACAGAAGAGAAATCCAGTTCATGTGACACCTTCCCATAGATCTTCATTTCCCCGGTGCCGTGCCCAGACTGGGCTTTGTGCATCGGCGGGAACACAGGTGGTGACCGACAGCCACATTTACTTGCGGCTGACTGTGCGGAGCCAGCAGCATCCGCGGTGTTTGACGTGCGGCATTGTATCTGTCGCTGGCAATAAGGTTTCTACCTCCTTTTCACTGGTGCGAGAGCTGAGCCCGGGAGGGAGGACGTGCGTGGCGCAGAGCCCTCCGCGTGGGCGTGGCAGAGCGGGGTGAAGGTGGAGACACGTGGACTCCACTTCCTGCGCCCACGGTCAGCCCATCCCAGCCGGCTACCTGTCCGGGCCATCCCAGGATATACCGTGAAGCTCCACTCTTGCTTCCCGCCCTCAGTTCCTTCTCCACTGAGGACTGATCTTGTAAAAACCAGACTGCGCAATGTGTTATGCTTGAAGCGCACCACCCGCTAGACTGAGATCAAAACGCCTTTGCACGGCCCTCGTGGCCGGTGCGTTCCCCGCTCGCCTCTCCTCAGCTGCCTTCTCCTTCCGTGGTTTGCAGGAAGCTCTGCGTAGAGTCTTCCCTTCTGCTTCCTCAGCTGCAGGTTGTCACCCCTTAGAGAAAACTGACTCCGCAACCCAAGCAAGCCCCGTTGTTCCTTCTCCTGACCCCTTTGGCATTTGCCGTAAAGGATTTTGCATCTTTCAACCACAGGTTTCCTTTTCCCTTTGCCCAGCGTCTGTCTTCTTAGCATCCTCAAAAGCGCCACGGGCGTACGAGAGTGGGCGCCTCTTTCAGAACGCGGTCCTCCTGCGCACTCCCAGATGGTGAGCACCCCGGCTGCCGCTGCTGTTTAGGAGGAACTGCACAGAAATAGGATGATCCTCCAGGGAAGAGTGGAGCGGGTGGGGAGGGTCACACCTGGAAGTAGGTAAACGCGGGACCCAGAGCAGGAGCAGAGACCTCCGGCTTCCTCATTTTCATTCGCTCACCCAGTGCTGTGGTGCCCGCCTTTGACGGACACTGAGGTTAGGAAATACTCTGTCTCCTATGAACTGGCCACCTGGTGGACACGACCGGCAGATCCTGGATAACTACGGCGCGTGCTTCCTTTCCCTGCTGCCGGAGTAGTGCGGGCCCGGGCAGCACGAGTGGGGAGGCTTTCGCACAGTCCAGGAGGTTCTAAAAAGTTTCCTGGAGCAGCGAAAGGTCTGGGTCCTGCATCTGCGTCTGTCCTGTGTGAGGGCACACGCTGGCAGGTGGGTGTACCTGGGGAGACCAGAGCCTTCAAGGTGCCTCTGTTTCTGTAGCAGAAGCAGAAAGCTGGGCTTTCCAGGCATTTCTTACAAGCCTGCAGAATGAGAGAGCCTGCCTGTCTTCCCATTCCCTGCACCAGCAGTGGTCCACCTGTGTGCCCTGCCCTGTCCTAAGCAGGTGCTGTTAAGCTGTTCCCGCCTTGCAGTTGACACACATTTCACAGCAAGCAGTTATGTCAGCAGGTGGAGACCTGCTGTCTACCTCCGTTGCTCCTGTGGTTTAGTTTTGAACGTACAGCTGCTCCGCCCCTTGCCCTCACCGCTTAGGCTTCCTGCTAGACGACCATGCAGTCCTTCATAGGAAGGGGACTTTGTGGCCAGGTCACTGCTTCCCACTTGTGAAGCTGGTGGACAACCCTACCCTATTTCCTGTGCTCTGAGATTTAGGAGTCTTTGTTATGCAAATGGCCCCAGTGAGCTGCCCATCTTTATACATTTCCACAGAAGGACCTTTCTTGGAATCCCAGGTTCTCCCTCAGGGCTCCAGGCCCCGCTCAAATGAAACCATCGTGGTTCCATTGACATCTGCCCCTCTCAGGGCTAAACCTGACGGTGGAAAGCATTTGCGAAACTGTTTTTATTTCCTTATGGAGCCCAATTAAATAAACATGTCACCTCTGGCATGCAGCAAAGTAGCATTTTTTAATTAGGAAGACAGTTTTGTCTAGAAAGTTCTAATGTTAGCAAGTCAAGTTTGTATACATCAATGATTTCTTCTTAAATTGATTTTTCTCTTCAGTATAAAAAGAAAAAATAGCATCATCTACTTAAAGTAGTTATGAGACTACTTTGTAAATATATTCATATGTATTATATGTTACAGATAATATATAATATTAAATTTATATATTATAATTTATACATATACATATCACAATGTAAAAGCCAATAATTAAAAACTGGGTGAGGGTCGAGGATGGTGTCTCATGCCCTGGAATCCCAGGACTTTGGGAGGCCGAGGCAGAAGGATCATTTGAGGCCAGGAGTTCAAGGTTACAGTGAACTGGGATCACACCACTGCACTCCAGCATGGGTGACAAAGCAAGACCCCTGTCTCTAAAAAAGCCAAACCAAACCAAACAAAAAACTGGGTGAGAAAATAAAATGCTGCACAGAAATAATTGTGGCAAGACTGCAGATTGCAGTGGATGTAATTTTAGAACAGCTGGCAGAATATTTAACCATGAACCTATGTGTCACTGTGTCGTATGTTTGTGTTTACATAAACAAGTTCTACTTCAGTTTTGCACCAGTGGCTCCTAATTATTTAGTCCTTTCAAGAATAAGCTATTACAATCTCAGCTCCTGCCAGTAACTTTAATAATTTTTTTTAATAGCAGTGGATCTGAAATCTTTCTTCAGGCTCAAGTGCTTTGATCCCTGAAATATGTTGAAAGTAGAGTCAAGACAGTATTGCCCACACGTTAGGCCCTCTTGGCAACTTGCCTAGAACCCCAAACCCATCTGTGATTTGCATATAAAATGAACTTTATAAAATTAAAAATAAACATGCAACCATAATATTTACTTGTCTGCCTTTGTTCCTTGCTCCGGGAGGAGAGGTAGTAGGCTGAGTGAATTCATCCACCCTGAAACCCTAGGGTGGAGCCGTTCTTGCTGCATTTGCAGTTAGCAGCAAATAATTACAGGTGGCGTTTTTGTCAGCAAGGATAATGATACTGAAAAAAAGAGTTAGAGAGGCGTTCATGAAGCCGATAGTATTACACAACAGCTATGGGCTCTGTCCTGTTGGAATTATCCTGTAATTCTTACAAAGGACCATAAATGCTATGAAAATTGCATTTATACAAAGAACTTGGAATAAACATTTCTTCTTTAGACCTCCTCTGTCAGCTTTGTGATGGCCAAGTCTGTTGGTTGGACCCCATGAGATGTCTGCAAACCTCTGGGCCATGAGCCCTCTCCTCTTGCCCTCTGTTATTCTGGGGCAGTGCTGTCGTCCCCAAATCAGGATCTGCATCCTGTGTGTCGAATGCCTGCCAGGCTCAGTCCGCTCTCTGCATCACACCTTACCTGAGACAGCACCTGTCCCAGTGTGGCCTCCCAGGCCCTTCATTCCCACCCACTGTTCCACTCACACTCACTGTTGCACACTGATTTGCTTGGAAATGCCTCCACCCCCTGCTCCCGGGGGCGCCTGGAACCTTAGGGCCAGCAGTCCATGACATTCTCTCTTGTCTCTGTCCCCTCTTTTCTCTCTTCCCCCTGAATTTCTACTTATCATTTTAAAATCAGCTGGAGAGTCACCTGATCTAAGAAGTATGTCTTGACCTCTCACAGGTATCTTTCTTTCGTTCTTTCTTTACCTACAGCTATTACCAAATTCAAAACCTTCTGCAAAGGTTTCAGCCTTCTAATTCTTGTCTTTAAGGATCAGTCTTCACTGTATCCAATTTCACTATGTCAGTGGCTCTAAAAATCTTGTTTGGGGATGGGAGAAGCAAAGGTAGGAAAATCGCTGTGTTCATGACAGGATTCAGGGCGTGCATGATTCATGTGCACGGTTCTTTTCATCCTCTTGACGATTGTATAAAGTAATTATTGATACCCCATTTTAAATATTGGCACACTGACTTCAGAGAGTTGAATTGACTCACCCGGGTGTCCACTGCCAGGAAGTGGCAAGGTCTGTGATCTTCCTTTGCCTGAAGATTCACAAAGCAAGGGTTTGGAAATACTAACGTCTATGATTTACCTTTAAGAATGCCTTAATAAGTTTGCTTACTCATGTGTTCCTTTAATTATTCCAAATATTTAAGAAAGTCCACCGTGTGCCAGACACGAGTGACTCCCGAGGGCTCCGTGACCACAGAGGGCAGCCAACATTTGTATTGGGACAAAAGCAGCATCAGTCTTATTAGCTCTAGCAGATCACATTTTGGAGGAAGCTTATTTCAAGAGATGTTGGATGTTGCCATAAATATTTTCCATTGCATACTAACTATGTATATTTTTTGAGTGCCCAGCATGTAATTATTAATTGGTTGAAAAAGACTTGGAGAGACCCACAGAGGTCACAGATAGCTCTTTGAAAGCCACTCCGTGACTAAACCTTGTCTAAAATTATGCCTAATATCTTTTTACTATTTTTCTGTATGTATGAGCCCATGAGAGATGTATTATTTATATTTGTTGTATATACTTAATTTTATTACCTGAACAATATGTTTGCTGAAAATAATGAAACCAGTACAGAATTGCACCATTTAATTAAAATTATTATCAATGGCTTAGTGCTAACCCTGTGATATTTGGAGGTAGATTTTAATAGAACTATTGATTGGAAGGACCAGTGAATTTGTCATAATTGCTTTCAATAAATAGAGCTTCCAGTTAGACTCAGAAAGGGCTCTTTCATGAAACCAGCTGAAGTGCTGGTGGAAAGCTCTTCAAATAAACCATAAACTGACTTCTTAAGGCAGAGAAAAACAAACTTTTCTCCTTGATCTACATTTTAATTACATTGTTATAAAAAATCCATCAGAAAATGAGGGTCTAGGATTCTGAGTCATCAGTGAGAAGCAGTATTTTGATGGTTGACAGACCCTCTTTCAACATCTTTGCACATGCCAGGGCTACGGAGAAGAAATCTTTATTTGTTGCAAATCTTTGTGTTTTTTCTTTTGCCTGAGGGAATAAAATCATCCAAATATCATATTTAAGAAATTAGAAAAAATTGGATCTTCTATGCCTCATATGCTTGGAAGCCTTTGAATTATAATACAAGTTCATCTTGTTAAAAATATTTATTGAACACAATACTTCTTTTTAAATGTTTTGTGGCAACTTCTTCTGATCCCCAGAAATCCCCTTTTGGTCTGGCCATTCAAATCAGATGATAGGAAGAGTACGGTAGAAAGATTTTTTCTCTTTATAATATCTTATTATTTTGCACCAGAAATATGCCAGTATAACTTGGCCTTCTTACCTTCTTATTAACTTTAAAGAGATAACAGGGTTTTATTTTTTTTTTTTGAAAGAGGGCTACATTTGTTCTTAAGTTGCCCTTATATACTAGAGATTTAGTGCCCTTATATACTAGAGATTTAGAACCAATATATAGTATTTTTAAATACTTCCCTTTAAATACATTACTTGTTATTACTCTTTTAAAATGGGATGGAATTCTGTGGCCCACCCTCCACCTTACTCGTGAAGGAGAATTTAACCAGCTGCTCAAGGGGTCCAGTGAGCTACTATTTCATAGCTGGGCCACTTTTTCCTCCTTTTTCCTTCATGGGAAACCTTGTTGGACTAGACTTTCTTAACACAAGTTGAGACTCCTTAACAGACGCTTAAGCCCAAGAACATGCCATTAAGAGCAGACGGCCAGAGAACCCCCTTTCGTTTCAGTGATAATCCATGGTCGCCGGTGCTCATTGGGAAATATTCCATATCTTGACTGGTCTGGTGCCCATATGGGATCACAGATTTGTCAAAACTTATTTAAATGCTTAAAGCAGTGCATCTGATTTCTGTAAGCTTTGCCTCAGTAGAGTTTGTCTGAAGTCTGCAGGTTCTGAAGGCCGCTTGCCTTTGACAAGGCCGCTTTGGAAGGCTCTTCCTTGCCTTTCTGCTTAGGTCCAAAGACAGGGCTTAAAAGCAGGAAAATGTGGTCAGGCTGCAGAGCAATAGCTCACCTGCCCCCTGCCTCCATCTGGCCTTACCATTAAACTAAACTTCACTGAATTGGGCCTTAATAACGGTTTTGAGAAGCATCACCAAGACCCTGCAGATGAGTGGCACCACTCGTCAGATCATCAAGGGAACAGAACCAGAGAGTGCACAGTGGTTAACGGTGGGGTGGCCTGGGGCTGGGCGAGGTGACCTCATGTCACATGCACCCCTCTGTCAGAGGGACTAATGGGCATGCTCTCCCCGGCCAGCCCATGGAAGCACCACAGACCCCTGGAGTGGTCCAGAGAGCACGTTTACCCAGGGTGCTCCCGGCGGTGCACAGAATTAGAAGGACAAGGATGCCCCTCCATTTCCTTCTCAATATGGAATGGAAAATGCCGGGAAATAGTAAACATGATAAGACGCCAACAGTGATGCGCTCCTGCTAACGTTACTGTGAAAATCCCTCTACGGCATAAATTATTTAATGGAGAGCTTAGAAGTAAGCAAGTAAAAATAAGTCATTCAAGCATCTTATGTCTTTAACAAAGGGCATCAGAGAAAAAGGTCAGGGTTAAATAAATAAATAAACAAGCACACAAATAAATATGAATTTGTTTCTGAAACTAGTTATGCCAAGGCTGTCCATAGAAAAGAAAATAATTAGTCAAATTTCAAATATGCTTGAATTTAGATTTTTCTTCTTTCAGATTAAAAAGAAATGAATAAAAGGATTTGTCTTGATTTTTTTAACAAAAGCATTAATTAATCTGAGCACTTTTGTCCTACATGAGAGAACTCAAGAGTTCCCATGACATTTTGAACAGTGAACATATTTTTGCGTTTTAACCATAATGAAGACAATATGTTATTCTTAATAAAGAAGTGGTTATTTGGGAACTGGAAGTACATATTTGATTTTAATTACAATCACCAAATGTTTACTTGCTGTAAATAAAAGTCTGGGTGGGGTTCGGTTAACACATGTGCATTCCAATACTGTGGTTCTTTTGAACAAATGTATGTACTAAGCTCTTCATAAGCTCATAGAGACTTCAAATTTGATCCTTTGAGGCCAAAAAGTTTGTCACCTGGGTAGCCAGACCAACTTCCTTTAATCATCAGGTTTTTAAAAGTGCCAGCAAAGAGGGTCTTGGGTCAAACTTGCCTTTGTTTTGAGCGACAAGGCTAACACAGTGTCAGACTCTGACTGGGCATTTACAGCTAGAGCACACAGTTCATGATGGATATCGTGGGGTCTCCAGAACCTTCTGAAATTCTATGAAATACTTTTGTATCAATGCAAATGTTTCAACAGTTTTCATTAGATATTCAAAGAGGTAAGTGATTTTTCCCAAAATGTGAAAAAGCTGGAACAATGACCAAAAACCATGCTGCAGTTTGTTCCAACCTGATCCTCTCAGCTTTGCAGGTGTCATCCAAAGTGTATCCCCTCCACCTGCCCCCAGGATGCTTTAAGGAAGGAAGTGGCACTTTTGTAGTCAATTCATCCTCAGATCAAAAGTCATGCCTATTTTATTCCACAAATACATGGGTGTGCATTATAGTCTTCAATGAGCCTTTCTGTTCTTGCACTGCTTTCAAGTACCTCTTGAAAGGCAGGTATCCAACTCATGGTCCTATGATGGCCCTGTTCAATCCACCTGCAGCCTGCAGGGGTCTCTTCCTTGGAAAGTTTGCTGTACAGGGAGGGAGATACATCTTGCACTCAGTTACAGCCATTCTTTCGTTCCGCAAATATTTATTGAATGCCTGCTACACATTTAAATGGTTGCTTGCAAGGACCTATTCTAGTAAAAGTTATGTAAATTTAAGTAGCACTTACTATTTGTGTTTTGTGATATTTGTACTTGTCTGTGTTTTGAGGTAGGAATGCATTTTTGGAAAATTATTCAGATTTCCTTGTTTACATTGGTAAAAGTTGGTTCATTATATAGTTTCAATTGCTTACATTTAGATAGAAAACATGCTTTGTTTGATACTTTTTGTATATTATGGATATTTATTTAAATATAACTTTGTGTCCATAATCAAAAAGCGTTTTAAATATAAATATATAGGAAGCTAATTTAAAAGATGATTTTAAAATAGGAAGGTTAGGTACTTTCCAAGCATGTATAAATTTATTTTAGAAATGTTGCATTCCTTTAACTTTAGGCATCATTGTATCTTATAAATATAAGTAGTTGTATAATTTTCATGCATCTTTTCATATATCTTTATCAATTTCACGTATCTTTTCGTAATGGGAATTAGTTTTAAATTCTAATTCAACTCAAGAGAATCAGTGATCTACCTGCTTTTACAGACACACACACACACACAAACACGATTCTTAGATAATAAAATCAACAATAAAATTAAAAGGATTACAGCCAATACTTTGGATTGTGTTAGTCTCATGATATAGACCTTTTTTTGCCCATTGCGGTAGCCACTAGCCACATGTGGCTGCTTAAAATTAAATTTAACGTAAATAAGATAAAAATTCAGTTTCCCAACCACATGAGCCACGTTTCATGTACTTAGAAGTTGTTTGTGGTTAGTGGCTACCATACTAGACAGCTCAGAAGAAGAGCATAATTTATTTAGTCTACCTCGTGTAGCTATGCATTTAGGTAATTCCCAATATTATTATAGAATATTGTAAATAATGCTGTAATGAACAACCTTATTGCAAATTTTTACACACATGAATTGCATCACTTTCAGGTGTAGTAATTCACTTATCATTCAGTGAATATTCATAGAGAACATGTGCCTAGAACTATACAGAAATAAGTCAGATAGTTAAAAGTCTCTGGCATCCTGGGACTTATGTTCTAGAAAGTAAACAATTAACAAAGTAAAAATGATGAATTAATGAATAATAAAAATGTGAGTTAATTTGCATCAAAGCAGTTTTTAATAGGTACGTATTAGTCGAGCCATTATTGTGATTATGAACATCTGCTCCCAGCATTAAGCTTTAATTTTGCCTGTGATAACTTTTGTCATATAGGAAGTTTTAATATTATGTGATTAATTTTTAAAATCTTTTCCATTAGGGTTCATGCTTTTATATGAACTTTAGACCAAAAGAGCACCAACTGAAAAGGAAAGAGTGAACGTTAGTGCATTAAAATTTAAAATTTCAGTTGTGCAAAGACGTCATTTAAAAAGTGAAGAAACAGGACTAGGAGAGGATGTTTGCAGTGAATGGAACTGATAAAAATTCTCCTGTAAATCATGAAGCAAAAATAAATTATATGTATTAATATATGGAAAGGATATGAAATATATTTTAAGTGAGTGTATCTAACTGACAAATAAATAGAAGAGATGCTCAACCTTCCTAGTAATCAGAGGAATGCAACTTAAATAACCAGGAGCTACCATTGCACAACCAGTGAACTGCTAACATTTAAAGTCCCACATGCCTAAAATGGGATTGAATATGAAGAAATGAGGATGGGCCACATTGCTGTTGGGAGTGACAACTGGAAAACCTGATTTAGAAAGATAAATGTACGTACACCTATGAAGCAGAAATGGCACTGGTTTGTTATACCTGGTATATACTCTAGTGAGTTTCCCCAAGCAGACAGATTCTAGAATATTCACTTTACCATCATTTATGACAGTAAACGATTGATAGCAACTAATACGTATCCATTGTTAGGAGAGTGAATAATTAGCTGTGGTTTATTCAAAGACATGTTAATCTGTCTCTGTTAGTTCTATGTGTACTAACAGAGACAGATATCCAGGATGTCAAATTGAGTAAAAAACAGCAAATTGCTGAAGACTGGGTATATGGCAGAACAGCATTTTGTGAAATTAAAACCTACAGAACATCCTCGTGTTTTGTTTATGGTGCTGCCCATCTATGGCAAAAGTATAGAGACTGGATGCCACCTGCCTCTGGAGAGAGAGAGGGAAGGGTCAATTTTTTTTTATAGATGTGGAGGCAGATTCACAGGGTTTGTTATTTTTTCTGTGCTTTCCTGCCTTTTAAATGTTTTTATTTTTCAAAAGCAGTTGAAAGTAAGTAACAAAAAATTCCTAATACAAGGGGAAAAAATGCCACTTAATGAAGCCTTTATCTCATGTCTATCTGTAATAACTGCCTATGTCTTTTAGTGGTGTGCATCCTTTATGTGCATGTTCAATATTCAGATGTCATTTTGAGCATTATCCTCTGAAATTTCTGGCCTTGAGACTTCCGAGTGAGCCTGCGTTGAAGGTGTTCAAGTATGTTTCTTATGCAGAACAACGATGGGAAAAAATCTATTTGGATTCACTAACATTTTTCTAATATTTAACTTCTATCATTTGCTTATTTTTTGGTTTTAAAAATACATTAGCATTTTTTCCATTGTTGATTTTTTGTTCCCATTTACTTTTAAAAGTGCATAAGTAAAGATTATGATTTAAGCGTGGCCTAAAAGGCCTAAAAGCACATACTTGAGCTCCTCCTGAAGCTATTATAGATACTATTGAGTGATTTTTTTTTTTTGCCTTCTCAAGGACTTGTAACAAATATGTTTAAATATAGTCATATTATGTTCTGAGAAATGCACGGGTAGGTGATTTCATCATTGTGCGAACATCGCGGGGTATACTAGATGGCATAGCCCACTGCACAGCTAGGCTGTACGGTACAGCCTGTTGCTCCAAGCCTACAAACCTGTGCAGGAAGTTACTGTACTCTGAATACTGTAGGCAACTGTAACACAATGGTAAGCATTTGTGTATCTAAACACAGAAAATGTACAGCAAAAATACAGTTACAGAACCACCGTCATATATGTGGACCATGGTTAACTGAAGCATTCAGTGCCTGACTGTAAGGTAAAGTGTGAATTTTTAGAATGCAAAGACAAATAATAAATGTCCATCTCTGCAGAATGATTAGAGTATGTAAATAATTGATAATTCCCAATTTGCTTGGTCTTTACACATAGTTATTGTAACATAATGGGAAATAGCTGTGGGTTTCAGATAGTACCCAGGCTGTGTGTTCTGCAGCCAAGATGCACACCCCGTGCCGAGGGCTGACTCTCTTTTAGGAAGAAACTGTCTGTATTGTTGCCAGGATCCCATGGCAGCCACTTGTGCATGCCTTGCTGTCTTCCCTCCAGCCACACTAAGTTATTGTTTCTCCAAAGTGCCGATTTTGATGAGGTCTATGCTGATGTTGATTCTCTGCAATACCAAGTCTCCACACCCAGGAACATTGTGTGGTGGCTTCCCTGTAGAATCCTCTGGTTTTGCGTGTATAAGCCTTCTACATTTCTTGTCAGTCTCTGAGTATTTTACATATTTTTCTTGACTCTGCAAATGAGTTCTCAATTTTTTTAAATTATGCTTTCTAAATAATTATTACTGATATATAAGAAAAACTCTCAATTTTAATATTTGGAGCTTCTCACAGGCCAACTAATTGAACGCTCTTAATAATTCTATTGTTCTTTTGTTCTGTTTTTTCCCCAAGTAAATGAACATGTCTGTGAATAATGATAATTCATATGATAATTTATAGTAATTTTCAAAATGTATATACCTTATTTTATTTATTTATTTATTTTACTCAGTGAAGTCAGACTGGAAAGGCGTTAAATGGCAGTGGTGCAAGACCATTCCTGTGTCACGTGGCATTAACGCGGGCCTCTCTTGTTTGTCTTTGGCATGATCCTTGTGGCATTTTATTGCTGTGATGACTCATAGTTTAGAGCCAGTGTTGTTCAAAATGGCTTGTTTGGTGCCATTTTCTATGCTGGACAGAAAATATATTGATCCTTTGTGTTTCACTTGAAGAGTTTCCACAAGTAACTCCTCTCACTTATTGCTATCCTGGAGTGTGCTTGTGCAGACACACACACACATGCACACACACACACACACACACACGCACACATGCATGCACACACACAAAGGGCTTTAAATAACGATAAAACAAACTAATGATATTGATGAAAACAGATTTCACAAGAGCAAAGCCTATTAGTTTATCTAGGAAGCCCAAAGCTTTACATTTTTATGGAATGCTTCTCTTTTCTTACATTCTCAGTGTATTTATGAACTATTTTCTCCACTCAATCTGGGACTCCATTAATAAGTCATTAGATTTCCTTTTCTTTATTTTCTAGAACTGCCTTTGTAGAGCAACATTAGGTTCTCTGTTTGGCTAAAATATATGGTAAGGCATTCATTCTTACTGACTGAATTTCCTTTTATTTTATTTCCTTAAATTCTGCATCTCAGATTTAATCAGCATATTTTGCTATCCTGCGGATTGTTCTAAATGTGTCATATTGGTCCTATTTTCTTTGCTGACATTTTGGAGGATAGATCTAAACTTTGAACTCACCATATTTGAGATCTGTGATATTTGTTTTTTAAAAAGTAAAGTTAAAAGGAATTAGCAAATCGTATGGCTTTAATGGAAGCAGCGCGACCTCGCTAGCTATTTATGAACGCCATCCCAGCAATACTCTTGGCCTTTTTGACTGACAAATCCTTCATTCTCCACGGTCCTCTAAGGTCCAGCAGCAGAGAACTTCATAGCAGGTAAGTAAAGAATAAAATATGCAGGGGAGACACAGAGATGAGTGCGCCCCATGAAAGAGAGCTTCCCCTCTGACCTCAAGGCGTCCCTGAGACCCGAGGAGAAGCTGTCTGTGTGCCCTGCAGGATGAGGAGACAAAGGCCATGTGCACCTGCTCCAAAAACACCATTTTGTAAAATCACCTGCTTGACTCTTAAAATCAAACTGTGTAGGCTTCATGTGTTATAGTCCTTGTGATAGTATATTCATAGCAGTCCTAATATAGGGAGGTGCTTAAAAATCATAAATATGAAATAGGATGGCTCTTCTATAACTTTACATTACCTGGACAAAAAGCAACCTGTCCCCGTGAGGGCACATCTTGGGTCAGCATGAAAAACACAAGGCAGGGACATCTTACATGAGAACAGGGGAGTGTGACAGCTCTTTAGGGGATTCAGTGCTTTCTTTGTGAGTTCCTGTCATCGATTTTACATTCTGTTTTAAAACTTATTGCTCTGGCTCTCCAGCCTTAGAGGAGTAAAAGCCTTGTGTTTTCAACTTTGCAACTACACAGCACCTTACCGTCGTATACGTCCAATAAGGGTTGGTTGGTTGAGGGAATGACCAAATCGGCCTGGTGTTACAATGGATTTAAACAAAGACTCCTCTTGCTTCTATGGTTCCCAATCACATCCTGTACAGAAAGAGGATTCTTTTATGAAAGTGCACCTTTAGACTAATTCTGATCACATGCAATGCTGATGGCCATATTTCTATTTGCTTTGAAAATGAATTTAATTAAATAGATCACTTGTTTAAATATGAATTCTATAGAAAATAGTCTTTGCAAGCATATTTAAGATATTCTTTCTCCCCCTGAACGTGGTAAGTCTAGTTACTTAAATAATATTTTTTCCCATAAAAAGTTTAATATGGTTGGTTATCTGTTGATCGAGTGCCCTTTCTTCCTGATTCATGAACCATTGTAGCCATGCAGCATAAAGACATATTTGTTGACTCAATTAAAAGATAATGAATTCAATATTCACAGCTTATTGTAAGGGGGAATGTATTATAAGATGAGTAATGTAGCTATTGAGAAATTCAAGGAATTCATTGTGATTTAAGTGGAAACAATAACCTTGGCATACCGCAGTGTTTCCAACATTCTGCATATATTAACCCATCACTCCTTGCAGCAGCCCTGGGAGCCACGAAGAGGGTACTGATTTTCCCAAGATCACCCAGCTGGCAGGTGGTAATGCCCAGCCTGTGTGCAGAGTTCTCTGACTGTGATCGTCATGGTAGCATTGAGCTGCCTCTGCACATGCAAGTCACTCTCTGGTTGTGGTCATTGCTGCTTTAGACAATGGACTGTTTTTCCTGCACCTGACAGATTCGCTCAGCCACCCTGCCTGCCACCACCCTGGGCTTTGAGGAAAGGTAAATTCTCTGTCACTGAGTCCCAGGTACTGCTGCCACCCTGCAGATCTTAAATAACCCATAGTGGAGGTCACCTCCAAGAAAATGGAAGGTTTCAGTCTGTTCCTGAGGATTCACAAAAACCACCACCTCATGTATGCAGGATGAGAAACAATCAATAAGCATTAACCGATACCACGAATGATGGTGAATTCAAGGAAGCACAGCATTGAATGGAGGCTTCTCTAAGTTTCAAACAAGTTGAGTTTCCCAGTAGTCATTCAAATGTCAAAATTGTTGCTTTATCTCTTTTCTCCTACTTAACAAATAGAAATGCTAAAATAGGTGGAAGTGAACTTACTCATATTCAGGCCATACCTGTACAGATCAGAGTGAACACACATGTGCCGCATTAATTCACATGTTGGTAGGCCAGCTCACATGCTGCACTAGGAGGAAAAACGACTGTTTTCTCCTTGCTTGGTTATTTTAAGACTG
>JAQIFY010006030.1:0-10609 GCA_028533085.1 Varecia variegata
GTTCACACAGGAGAGAACACCTTGGTTACATGAGTTTGCTGACTCACGCCTCCCCAGAAAGCCAGCTAACTAGGGGCCTGGGCTGGGAAAAACACTGCGCCAGTCATCTTAGTTTGGCCTAAGAAACCTGTTGCGTATACAAATGCAGTTTCCCTTACACATGGCAATTTGGTTTTGAATAATATTATAGAGTAATGGTGTTACCAAAATAAGTTAGTAGGAGCACATACTTCTACACTGACTTGAATTATTAGATGCAGTATTATTAGTATTGCTACTTAAAATTTGTAGAATATGGGGCCACAGTCAACAGTTTTTCTTGCTGTCCCTTTTGCCAGCAACTAGTTAACAGGTTTGACTGCTTCTGAAGGAAACTATTGGCTTATAATACCAAAATATGTCAACAGTATTGGGAAAAAAGAGTAGGCACGTGTGGTAGACAGAATTCTAAATGGCTGCCTAAGATTCCAAGCCTCTAACATACACACAGCTTCTACCTGTTTTTTCAAGTAAACACTAACTAGAAACTGCTGTGAATTGCTTGTGTTGCTGTAATTAATGCCCCAAATCAGCTGACTTTAATATAGAGTAATTACCCATGTAGGTCTGATCTAATCACATGAGGTCTTTAAAAACAGGGTTCAATCTAGTTGATTGCAAAGGGAGTCAGAGAGACATACTTCAGCCAGCCTGGAAGAAAGCCAGCATCGGTACTCTAAATGGCATATAGGGGCTACCTGGCAAGAAACTGTAGGAGACATCTAGGGGAAGAGAGTAGTCCCTGGCCAACAGCTAAGAAAAAATAAGGACCTTAGTTCTACAACCACAAGGAAATGAATTCTGCCAAAACACAGTAAGCGTAGAAGAGGACCCCAAGCCTCACGTGAGAACTTTAGCCCTGACCAACATCTTTATTTCACCATAGTGAGACCCTAAGTAGAGACTCTGGCTGTGCTGTACCTGGATTCTGACCTACGGAAACTATGAGGTAATAAATTTGTGCTGTTTTAAGTTGGTAAATATGTGGTAATTTGTCACACAGTGTATGTTGTAATGGGAACTGACATAGTATGCATTTGATTAATCTAAAATAGAATCAAGTTATTAGACTCATTAACAGAAGGGATAGGAGTCAGATGTTGTATATTTTTTATTTTATTTTATTTTTTTTTTGAGGCAGAGTCTGACTCTGTTGCCCGGGCTAGAGTGCTGTGGCGTCAGCCTAGCTCACAGCAACCTTGAACTCCTGGGCTCAAGTGATCCTCCTGCCTCAGCCTCTCGAGTAGCTGGGACTACAGGCATGCACCACCATGCTCGGCTAATTTTTTCTGTATATTTTTAGTTGTCTAGCTAATTGCTTTCTATTTTTTTAGTAGAGACTGAGTCTCGCTCTTGCTCAGGCTGGTCTCCAACTCCTGAGCTCAAACGATCCGCCCGCCTCGGCCTCCCGTAGGATTACAGGCGTGAGCCACCGCACCCAGTTTAGATGTTGTCGATTTTTTAGAATTTGTCTAAAATATAGAGATAATTTCTTCTACTTTAGCTCTACCCATTGTATTTTAATTCCATGGGAAGAAATGCATAGGACTTATTTAGAGAACATGTAGTATCATTAAGTTGCTATGTGGGATATTTGAAAGAAAGTAGTTGTGAACAATGTTGGAAACTAAAAAAAAATAGTTTAGCGTTATGTCAAGGACTGTCAGTGGAGTTCATACATTACTCAGTAGTAATATAAGTCATTGAACAGTTTTGAGTAGTGGGAGAGGCTGATTAGAATTATGCAGCAGGAAGATTGCCCCTCTGTCAGCGTGAGGTATAGATTGGGAGTGGACCAGGAGGCTGTTGAAATACATCATGTTAAATTATGCACCATGAGCCTTTATGAAGATATTATAATAGAAGTAAAGGGAAGGGTAGTGAACAGATGCTGAAGTCACAGAGTTTGAATTCTAAGGATTTGAGATCAAATGGATATGGTTTTGCAGTCTAGGATGATAGTTTTTAAGCCTGAGTGTAATTCTGGTGATTGTAGTACCATTAACAAAAGTGTTTAAGTCATAAAACATCAAATTTGACAGTGAAAATGATGAACTTAGTCTGGATAAATAAAATTTGAGATGCAGGGAAACCATCCAAGTGAAGGGATGGATTAGCAGTGGGAAATGAACAAAAATTCCAAAGGGAGATTTTTTTTTTGCAGAAATAGATTTGAGTGATCAGGATGTAAGATTATGGCAGGGAAAGAGGATAGAAAAGTAGAGAAAATAAATACACACAAGTGGGAAAATGTTATATTCAGAAGACAGTAAACTAAGAGCAAAAGTTGAGAAAGCTATAAATTTGTTAAGACAACTTGAGAACAGATATCGTATCGAGGGACAAGAGACTTTTAAAGAAGGTAATGGTAAGTTATTAAAGCTATTCCAGTGGATACAATATGACAAGTAATGATAAAAGATCTTTGAATTTGGTAACCAGAATGTTGATAGTGAACTTCAAACAATTTCAGTAAAATAATGAGAGAAGTAAAATGTGTATAGCTTTAGAAGACATTTATGAAACACAAACTTTGTATAACCGTGAAATTGAAGGGAAAGAAAGTGATGTTAATGGGGGGATCATTTATTCATCCATTTTTTTCTGTTAATAAATTCTAAGAACAGTGCTGAGCATAAGTGTCAAGGATAAGATCAATTTACATATACGTATATAATGATTAAATTGAAGTTTCTTGTAGGCTTCTTGTCAGGTTGCAATTCAGTGCATATTTTTCAATGTTATATATACACAAATATATGTATCTATCTACATATGATATTCAAGCTAATAAACTAATTTGGTCTTTGAAATAATCATTTAAATATTTGATATTTTTTCAGAAGCCTCAAAATACTTTGTAAATATCAATTCATTAAACCTTGCTATAATTTCTTGAAAAATGACCTATAAATTCAGTATAAAAATAGGCTTAACCTCAGGCTTCCTTCTTGAACTTTTATTAAATCAGTATGAATATATATTAAAATTTAAGCATGATATTGCCACTGAAGCAGTTAAAATCATAAATATTTTGTTTTAAATCAAGGTTAAGATCAGGATAGATTCCTTTGCAAAGAAATTTAAGTGGTTGACAATAATCAGGGTAAACTCATAATGGTCTAAAGGACAGATGCTTGCATTCAAGTTCTCTTTACTTTAATATTATTCACATAAATCAAATAAATTTCCATTTTCCCTAAGAGAATAGGAGGCTTTTTCTAATGCTGTGTTTGAAGAAAGACTATATTCATAGTGTCAATGAGTTAAGACTGTACTCATTGAGGAATATCTATAGAGGAAGAACAGGAAGCATCCCTTTTGCTAAATATAGCACAAAAACTGCATTCAGGAGACAAATCTTAGGTTCATAATATAGTACACAAAAAATGATGGCTGAAAGATTGAGAGCCTGGAGAAAAATAAGGCATTGTGTGTGAAGGTTAATTCAAGGCTAAAATTGGGATTTTTAGAATTCTAAATCTTAATGATTTTTTTTTAAATGTCTATAATCAGGAAACCTTACAATTCAGTATTATTCTGCAAGAACTTTTCTGAGGGACACTTCTCTGTTAGCAATCCGAGGTAGAGTTTTGAATCTAACCTCATAACTCATTCACCCATTGGTCTCAGTAGTTCTCACCCCCAGGCATAACTGAGAAATGAATACAGCTCTATACAGTGTGCACTCTTCCAGTGTCTCAGACTCCTATGGGCATCACATCATTAAAGTTTGTTCTCAAGTTGATTTATGTTTTGTGATAGGTACTCAGACTGCTAGTGACACTTCAACCTCCACTCCACTGATGGAAACTCTGTAGAATCTTCTCTACCCTCTCTTTACTTCCCAAGGTGATAGAGAGAATTTATGACAGCTGTATCAGTGCTGATGTGTTCACTGGGAAGGTTTTAACTACATGGACTTTTAAAAGCAGTCCAGTGGTTCTCAAACCCAAATATAAAGATTTTTTTTAAAGTCTAAACCTTTTAAATCTCCTCTAATAGAAGTAGTATTTTTATTAATAATATGTTTATTGAAGAAATTCGTATGTCCATACAGACTCAGAGATCCTGTGTCATAACTCAGGATCACTGTATTTCAAAGCCTCAAAGGTCAGAAATCATCAATGTAATCTTCCTGTTTTTCATTTGTAAAACCTGAGGCTTAAAGAGGTTTAGTGACTTACTCAAGGTATAGCATTTAATTGGAGGCAGAACTTGGACTAGAACCTAGGTCTCCTGACCCCCAGAGAGAGGCAGGTACTATAATGGTGATGTCAAACCACCAGTCAAAGACCACCAAGAATACATTTGTAATTAAGGAAGGTTCTACAGCAAAAGACAGTGCACACCATTGGAACTGTGAAGTGTCTTGGTAAGAGGCAGTAAGGAGAGTCTTACAAAATTTAGGACTATTTTGTGTGATCCTAGAGGTTAAAGGACATTGAGGTTGTTCTGGGTTGAGTGCTGTCTGGAAGTCGGAACAATCTGGTAATTGGATATCTTGGTAAATTTTATCTAGGAGGAGGGGAGTACTGAAGTAAGGTTAGAATTGTCTTTGGTAAAGAAGCAGGAGTTACTTACATTAGTAAGAAGAGGGCTGTGTTTACTTAGTCTTGTGGTTGCAGAGTGTTTATCTTATTTCCGACATGGCCACTGAGTGGCATTGTCTCTGTCTTGTTGCATCAGTCATGTGTGTTTTGTTTGGTAATTGTTTATATTGCTTATATCCTTTGATCATGTTTATGTTCAGCTAGGAACATCATGGCCCAGCTGTAGGCTGCCAGAGCCATTTTTCAGTTTCTTTATCACGTATAGAACAGACTATACTTTGCACATTGGTTCAAATGCTACTCTCAGAATCAATAAATGGAAATTGTAAAAAGGAACATTCCAGTTCAATACAGGACACAGTGTGGCATCTAAGGATAAAGAGAATTGCCTCACAAAGCTGTGCAGTTTGTGCCACTGGAATGATCTACAAGTCAAAATCCCTTGGTAAGAGGATGATTGGAATAAATGTGGTTTCCAGCTCTAAAATGTCTTGCTTTTAGGTCTGATGCACAAAGTTTCCATAATTATAAAGATTTTATGTTCAGCTGAAAGAGATGGCCATGACTAAAATAATTTTTATCAGGTTGTTATAGTTAGACATCAGCTTTTATTTCATACTTCCCAGTAAGTTATTTTGCCTTCATAAGTGCTTTCACTGAAGTTCAAATGTTGGCATTAAGTCACATATGATTTTGTCTCCTATCTTACACTCTGTATTTCATGAAAAGAAGATTTTTGTATAAGCAGCACATCTACTAAAATTAGAAGAATACACAGAATGTTAGGGTCTCTTGCAAAAGGATAAAATGTACATTCGTTTTTTTTTAAATTAACTTTTTTGAACATTGCCAACTCTTCCCATTCTCCATGCATTTCATTAAGATAGTTTATCATCTTCTTGCATTCCACAAACTCCAACTTAAGAATTCAAATCTAACCCCCTGAATAAAGCTTCTCTGATTCTACCCCTAGATAATGAGGGAAGGCCTAAAAGTAAGGTCAAATATTATATACTGTCTTGACATCTGGTAAAACCAGGAGGGCCTCACGTAGTCTAATTGCAAGTTCTCCTCTCCACTCTGGTCTTGCAGATATGGTCCCTTAGCCAAACAATCCTCTTTATCAGAGGGACCAGGTGAAGTTCCTCCTTATTCCTGGGTTTCAGATATCTGCCAGCTTGTAACATTATTAAAACAAACCAATCACATCCTCCCACAGGAACCATGGGGCGCCTTACCCTCTTGGTACTACAAAGCTTACCTCCCACAGCCACTGGTTGTCCACTCTGTCCCTGAGTACAACTATTATGTATCTCTTTATGGCTTGCAGCATCACCCTCCCCTCGGCTGTGAGTGTGTGTGACTACAAAACTGCTGTTGCTCTCATCTGTCCAGTGTTAGGTGTTGTGTGTTTGGCCATCCCCATAACCCTAGGGTGGGACTCCTTCACTTTCCAATGGATTGAAGACAAGGTGATTAACTATGGACCCCTCACATTTCCTAAAGCAGTAATAAATATTTTCTATTGTTTTTCTTTAACACTCTGTATTCCTCAGTACTATTTATCATATTGTGGTTTAAATTATAGTTACTATTTCCCAAATGTGATTTTTTTTTTTTTACTGCAGTGTAGATAGGAATTTAAGTGGCACTCAACTTTGTATTAATATTTTCTCTAGGGTCTATCTTGGCATCTTACAGATTATGAAGAATTTAGTTTACCTACTCTTAGTACTTTTTGCCTCTCCAAATTTAGATCAATTTGTATTTATTTTTTTTTATCATGAGAAACATTTTTCCTTTGCATAATTGAAACATTCTTTACCATAAAAAAGAAGTACATTAAAGAGAAACCCTTTACTGGATTGCCCCTGAGGCTGGCAATAGAGCTGTGACTGAGAGCCTCTTCAAATTTCATTAGTTCTGTGTCTGGCTACAGGCTGAGGCTAAGTCAGTTGTCCCATCTCTCCACCGGCAGTTCAGGGGTGGCACATTTCTTGTTAATGTACTCTTTTATTTGAGCACACTGGACACCATAGACCACTGATGAAACTAAGAATATAATTGTCACATCATTGTTAGAAATGGAACTGTTATTTTAAGTTTAGGCCATCTCCAAAATGTGTTGTATTTTTGTTTGTTTTTGCTTTAGTGAGCAAGTAATTTAGCCATACACACAGCTAGAAGATTAGTTATAATATTCAGTGAATCACAATAGTATATACTACATAAGATAATTTGAAACATGGTCCTCATTTCCCTGCATGCAATTTGTTTTGAGAAGTGTTCCTGTACTGTTTGAATCTCTTCCCATATTTTGGTTTACTATGTTCTAATTTCAAGCCATTTCATTTCAATTGGTTTAGTTCTAATTAATATGTAGGTCACCTTTTCATGCAATAAAATTATTACTACTTGCCTCTTTATAAATATATTAATATGATATAGTACATCATATACAATTCTTATTGAATAAATAATAAAATGAATGAACTTTGGCTCTTATTATTCATGACATAATCCATAATTCTATTTTAAGCCACTTAGCTGTTTTGGCAAAATTATTTCCCAAAGAAGAAAACCATAAATGGATGCTATTTAGTTTTCTCAAAAGATCTTATTTCAAATTTTCTTAACCATTATAATAGATTATGATCTTCAATATTTACATGCATTCTTTAATATAAGGGAATATATTCAATTTCTAACCAACTAAGAATGTTTAAAGGATTCAATAAGTTTCAATGACTCTAGATTACTGCTAGTATTTATTTCAATAAACATAAATTGCAGCTAGTTTTTTACGTAAAAATTGTTAATTATCTAAAAATATGACATTCATTATAGATAGCTGAATACATTATCAATGTTCAGGAAGTCTAAGGCAATGTATAAAGTCATTTAAATATCCCATCATTCGACAATCATGAAATTATAGACTATCATGCCATTTATATTCTACTTAAGAGTTTATGTGTTTCTTTTCTGTTTGACTTTAGTTACATTTTGATTTGCTTCACATTTGATTAAATATTTTAAATGCTTATCTGTTGCTTATAAGCATCCCTTTCTCTGACAGGTCATATAAGAGGTAGATGAGTATAGAAGGCCCCTCCCTACTGCCCCACTCAGTGGAGCATTGGTCCTGTACAATCTGCTGGTTGGCACCCCTGGGACCATGAGACACTGCGAGGATGCCATAGTTTCTGGTTTTAGTCAAGTTGAGGAGAGAAAGATAATGAAGCTAGACCCTTGACATATAAGAGATATCAAAAGGAGCAACACTAATGGGAGAACATTTCTCTAAAGAAAATGAAGGGGAGATATGGGAATAGATTGGTCTGTGTGGATACAATGACTCAAGTGGAGGTACACAGAAGATATTTTGGAGAGACTTGAGAACAAGGCAGAGAAGTTTACATGGGCCTAGGTAACAGAAGCTTTGTAGGTTCTTAAGCAGAGAAATGATAGAAGGAAACTAAAGTTTCTGGAGATCACAATGGATTTTAGAGGGCAGGGCAAAGGTAATACTAATCTAGAAGTGAAGGAATTCGGGCCTGTGGTGAGATGAGATTGAAGAACAAAGCTGTCTCTCAAGTGTCTAGCCAATTCTTTCTTAGAATTTCCAGCAAACTTCAAGTTTTTTCTGAATGGTCACATTTCCTCACCATACCTCGTAAGTTTTAATGGTGATATATAGTATTCTGTAAATATTTAATGTGTATATGTCTTCTTCAATAATATTGGAAGACATAAATAATACTTATTTTCCATCCTTATGATTTCTAGAATCATGTCAGTGGGGACTTCATAAGTTCTTGCTATGTAAAGTGGGTTTTAGGGGAGTTTGAAGAGTGCATTTGAGGATGGAAGTTGTATGTGAATATATTTTTATATGCAGCTTATATATAAAAATGTATACCAGAAAGAGTCCTAAATGCTTTTTATCTTTCAATTGGTCTTCACAATAATTCTGTGAAATACTTTTGTCTTTTGTACTGGAAGAAACAGGCTTAAAAAATGTGACTTATAGGTTATTTATGATGAAATCCAGAATGAACTCAAGCCAGCCTGACTCTATTCTGGTCTCATCAGAGAGACTAACAATGGATTTTAGTGTCTCCATATTATTATGCTATTAGACTAAGGCAGTATTGTCTATTTTTCCAAAAAGATAAAACAATTTTTATGTTGAAATTTAAATAGATGATAATTGTGGTTACCTTTTACTAGAATCATGAGAAAGTTAGCAAGGTGTGAAAAAAATCATAGGCAACTTTATTTCATAGTTTAAGTAAAAGAAAAATGTTATTACAGACATATCAACTACATAGCCAGACCATAAAAGACTTAAGATCCTAGAAGTTAAAGATGTTCTAAAATGAAACCATGTAGAAGTCACAGGATTTTTTTTTTATTTGCTTGAAATTCTGCAATTTATTGTAAAACTATTTCTTTAATGCTTAAGAGGCTGACATTTGCTACATCCCATATGGGATTCAGACAGTGCTTGACACTCCAGAAACATGCTGAATTGAATTACAGTGAATTAAATGTGAACTCTTATCAGGAATGAATGGTTATAGGGTATTGCCTTATTTCACAAAAAAATCATTATCTGTAGTTATCATCTCCCAACTTAAAGGTATACATTTTCTAAATATTAATTTATACTTACTAGAGGTGAACTAGAAGCTTTTCTTTTGTTTGAAAAGGACATGTGGAGCATTTTTCTTCATAGCCCTAAATTTTTAGCTATTCCAGTTGACTTATGAAATATTGAAGAATGAAGTTGTGATAACATAATAAGGTAGCAGAAAGAATTTTTACCAAAAATACCTAACAAGCTTATCTCTAAGACAATATACTTGAGAGCTTTACATGTAATTGCTGTAGTATTTTCAAGTAAAAGTGCAGGAAGAAAGAATTATAAGTGACTCTTAACTCGTATGAGGGCTTAGACTTTACAAGTTTTCGATTCTAGGTCTGATTTGAACACAGGATTTATATATATCCCCTGGTAAAGCAATTCACTGTACATTAGTTCACCTATTATAAAATAAGAGCTAGCTAGCACATACCTACCACATAAGTCTATTTTAAAATCTGAGTCATTTAATTTAATATTTAAAGATTGATGAGGATAGATGGAAGTTATGTAAAATAAATTATTGTCATTGCCATTTTCAGGTTATTTGGACTTGTCAACAAAAAAGCCCCAAAAGCAAAACACAGCTTATCTTCCTTGCTCTGTAATCTTAAGTATTCAGCTCCAAAAAGGAGGAAACCATACAAACAGGCAACTGGCATCACTGAGAAAAACCCTTTTGTGCATTCTAGTTTCTCTTACTGCTTCTACCAGCTAAGCCATGTGCTTGTTACTCAAATTGGATGCAGGTGTGTACGTGTCCACACTGTTAAAACCACATAACAAATGGAGAAAATGGAACACATCAACAAACCACTCAGTCTTTGGAAAACAAAAATGCTTAGCAATGAAGCCTACTTCACTTTCCTTATATGTGCATTGAGTTAGACTTCTCAGAGTATGGAATTAAGTCATATAATCCTGGTTTTGTGATGAGACCTATGGTACTGAGAGCCAAGAAAGCTTAACTCTCCTATGACATTTATTAAAAGTAAGATTCTTTTAAATGTATCTTTTTCCTTTTGCAGGAGTGGGGAGGTGGGGTGTATATCCACAAAGACTAGGCCCATGGCATTACAGTTTTGTCAACTAAAATAGTCTATTTAAGACCACTGTAATTCAGTTTCATTAAAGTCTAAATATTGTATATTATACATGACATAGGAACTATTGATATTCCTATATTCTACACTTGAGGTCCTTTTGGAACTTCTCCCTTTTTGGGATAGATGAATTATTTTATGACAGTTCAAGTCCTCTGAAAAGGCAATTGTACATTAAGAAACCAAAAGTGCTCTTGTTTTATTCTTTTTCAAAGCTCACCAGCTTTGTTGATAATTGCTCTATTCGCAGAACTCTTTTTTTTTTT
>JAQIFY010006031.1:0-10608 GCA_028533085.1 Varecia variegata
ATGGCGGTTGTGACAGAGACCATGTCCTTGCACAGGTGCCCGCCCACATCCACGCACCAGGCCCGCTGCTGCCTCGCCACTGCGGTCAGTAATTACAGCCCCCACCCAATGCGGTCACCTGCCGCCTGGCAGACGGGAGACAAGAGCATCACGTTATGTGTCATCACGTCTAGATGGTACCTGTGCAAGGGAACTGATCTAATACCCTCGTGTGTGAGACCCAAAGGGAAGCCTCTATAACATCTGTCATTCCAGTGACACTGCATTTTTTTCATTCAAACGACATACAAAAATAGACAAATTAAATTTCACATGAGGCTACTGGATAAATATGACCGTAGCCCAGATCCAAGTTTCGGAGACTAATACACCCAGGGGAATGCTAACTGCAGCCCGCAAAAGGGTTGAGTCGGGAGGAAATTTAAAAGGCCTCGATTAAAGGCACAGACAGCTGCGTCGCTGCGGGCATCATAGCAGGTTGAGCAGTTTCCTGGGCCCCGCCCGGCGGCCTCGCCGCAGAATGTGCCACACGGGCAGCCTGGGGCCACCGCAGCCTCCCCCCACCTACCCCCGGCCCCAGCCAGCACCCTTGGCGCCCCCCGCACCCGGGCCTGCGGCCCCGCCCCGCGCGCGCCCACCTTGGCGCCGATCTGGTTGCCGCACTGGCCCGCCTGGATGTGCACGATCTCGCGCATGGTGCCGGCTGCGGAGCGGGTGGAGGCGCTGGCCCTCGGAGCAGTGCGCGCGGAGGGGACCGGCGAGTTCGGCAGCGGAGAGACGGGCAGCTCCCCGCACCCGCCCGCTCTGCCTTTATTGCCGGGGACCCGCCCGGCCCACGGTGACGTCATGGGGCGGGCTGAGGCGCGGGGGTGGCCGGCGGGGACTGCGGCACCGCGAGGGGGAGCTGGGGCGTGGTTCGGGTTTGGGGGCGTCCAGGCCCGTGGCCGCAGCGGCCAGGTCCGGGTGGGCGCCTGGTCCCGACATTCGGCGGCCAAAAGCAGTGTCCAGCCCTCGGGCCCAGCCGGCCGGCCCTCCCCGGTCCGTGGGCGCGGCCGCACCCACCCTGGGCCTTCCAGTCACGCCGCAGTCCCTATCCCGCCCTGCCCACCCTGGCCCTGGAAAGTGGCTGGAGACCCGGCCCCGGACGCAGGGAGTGGGGCTGCCTCCAGCAGTGCGGGGGGCCCGGGAGAGGAGGCATCGAGGACCCTTTGGAGTAGGGAGCCCGGAATTGAAGGCGCATTTTCCGTGGGGTGTCCAGCTGTTCGCCAAGGTTTCCTGCATCCCGGGCAGGGTCCTGCACTCCGGGCCTCACTCTTTCTATTCCGAGTGGGAAATCTTGGCGAGTGTAAACGCCGGGGGGAGCGCAGCGCGGGGGCGTGGGGGCCCGGGGTAGCTGATGGGCAGCTGCCTTCAAAGAAACCAAGGACAGCAGAGTGGGCGGCTTTTCACCTCTCTATGTAAGGAAGATGGTCGGCTTGGGAGACCCTAGGAAAAGTGCTCGGTGCTGGATTTGTCGCTTGTATGCTTTGGGCTCTGGAGTGCTTGTAAAGGTCTCTTAAATGCGGAAAATTCTGCGTGTGTGTCAGAGACCGGGTGGAGGGAGGGAGAGGGAGAAGCAGAGGGAAGGCGAGGAGTCCATGTGTCAGCGCTTTGCCTACCTTAGGTCACCTAATCCTCACAGAGCCTTACAGAGCTGTGCTGCCGGGTTCCATAACCACTAGCCACATGTGGCTATTGAGCCCTTGAGTTGACATGTGCTGTAAATGTAAAATACACACCGGATTTCACGGGCTCAGTATGTTGAAATAACGCAAAATATTCCATTACTAATTTTTAAATATTGATGACCTGTCAAAATAATGTTTTAGATACATTGTGTTAAATAGCATATTTTTAAAAATTAATTTCACGTGTTTTTTTTTTTACTTTTAAAAACAGTAACTACTGAAAATGTAAAATTACATACATGGTTCACCTTTGCTGCTCACAATATGCCTGTTTCTATTGAGGAGCCCTGGACTCCAGTAAGCGTCATCACTACCCCAGTTTCACAGCTACAAAGCAAGGATGAAAGCCCTGACCGGCCACAAAGCTGCAAGTGAAGGAAGCTAGATTCTTTGTACAGGGGAAAGCCAAGTGAGTTTTAAAGGCTTGGGCAGGATGCAGTAAGGACCAGCCTTAATCACTGGCAAAGATGACCGTGCACGGTGGGCTAGGTAACAGGGGCCTGGGCACGGCCTTTGTTTCCCAGCACATTCCAACTGTAAAAGGATGATAATTATAGGTGCCCCAGAGCTGGCTTTGTGAGTAGGAAATGAAAAGCTACATATGAAAGCGGGTGGAGTTTATGGAGCAAAAATGCCTCCGTAAAACCCAAGGTGATGCTGTCGTTAGAAATATGAATCCCACTCACCGTGTTAATCGTTGGTCTGTATCAGAGGTGGAAACTCGAAGCCATCAGTGAGTAGCCTCTGGGGCCCAGTCGTGTCTGCATCACCCCAGCTTTAGGAAGCCAGTTCTTCCCTGTCCTCCGGGCATCCAGGCGGGCAGGTGCCTGGTGACTCTTCTCAGGGTGGGGATGGATTTCCTAGACTTTCTCCTCTTTCCCCTCTACATGATGCTCCCGCCACACACAGCCCGGCCCGCCTCCAGTGCTATTCCCAGGTACCCAGGGCTTGGCCTCCACCTTCCCCCACTCCCATCTCAACTTCCACATCTTGGCTTTTCACAGCCAGCTGGAGCCTTCCAGAAACTCCCCAGAGAATGGCCCTTCTCCAGATAACATCACTGATTACACAGTTCCACAAAGATTTTCTGGAGATAACTGGTTCTTGGCCTTTCTGTTCTAATTCAAGGTGGAAATTTTGGGCCTTGTAGGAGCAAAGGATGAGACATGGAAGAGACTATACTGGGGACATGGGGATGGCCCCGTGGAGTGTGCCCACACTGCTCTGTCCTGGCTCAGCCCTTCAGCAAGTCCTCTAACATCCCTGAGCCTCTGCTACCACATCTGAAAAATGGAAGCTGCTTTTTGTTATGTTGTGAAGATGAGAGCTGCTGTCTGTGAACTGGCATTTAGTGAAATGCAGTAAATAAAGAAATGACAGCGTTTATTAGTGCAGGCCCAGGCACCTGAGGACTGTCTGCTCCATGGCTTTCTGGAAGCAAAAGCTCTTCCCAAAGTGGCGGCCTCCTGCCTCCTGCCTCCCGGCACACGCCCAGCCTGCATGCTCTGCCGGCTCCTCCCCCAGCGCCACCCGGCGGCTGTTAGTACCTAATGGGAGGAACAGAAAGGAGCCTGCACATTTCTAAATAATGTCTGCCCTGCCCAAGGTGACTCATCTGAGGGCTGTGAGTTCCTGCTCTCCGCCCCCAATGTAGACATCCCAAACCCGCCACGCTGTCACAAAGCCATGCTATTTTGTACAGCACTGACGCAGATAATAACAGGAGGAAATGGAACCAACTAATCCTCTCCTCCCCAAAGCTTCTGAAGAGCTTTGGGGAAAAGTTCACTTCCCCCCCACTCCTTCCCTTTATTTTTGTTTCGAAAAAGGAGCAGCTCCTCTCACTGTTGGCCCTGTTGGACAGAGCCATGGGGAAAGGGACCGACAGCCTCAAGCCATGAGTCGCTTCCTGCTCTAGACCTGGTGTCACCACAGTGTTTGAGCTCTGCCACCCCTACCCTGAAGGCATGGTTGGGTGATGACGGCAAAATTCAGACTAGAGAGTGTGTTCCCGGTGGAAGGTTTAGCCCTGTCTGTCTTTTCCAAGAGGACTCAGGAGCTTACCCTTCTCTCTGCCTGTCCTGCCCCGCTCCTGCCTTCAGTGGGCCCAAAAGGAAGGGTTCTGGTGAGAATGTTCTAGTGAAAAGTGCCCTGCGAATATGTGGTGTTGTGATACTATTACTGTTAATTGATGCCATCTCTAAAGGTGACAGATATGATTGCATTGAAATAAATTTAGTTGGTCCCAGTAACAGGGTCTTGGAATTTTTATACCAGTTTCCTCTGCAGAATAATGAAAATCATCCCAGCAATAAAATTGTCTCAACTTTTATGGAACAGTCTCGAATCTTATTTGTGCCTTCAGAGCAGGCTCAGGGAACTAGGCATCCCCAACATCTCTTTCCCATGAAACTCATTTAGTACTACTTTTTAATGGAAGAATCTCTTTAGGAAAAGGGAGGGATTTTGTCAAAGCATTTAAGGTGCTTCCTTTTTTTTAGAGTGCTTACCTAAAGTATAACAGTCTGAACTCCAATTTACTTCTAAAATATCAGCCCCACCAAAGTTTACAAATTTTTGCATCAGATGAGAATAATAATTTAAAGTAAATATATGTAATGTTTTTCAGTCACTTTCTGGAATGTGTCATACCCCAGAATGTGCCATTTTTAGTACAGCTGTCAATCTGGGCCTTTCAAAACTGAAGATACCATTCCTGGTCAGATGTCAAATTCTCATTAAGCTCTTTCCCCCAAATATATAGAAATGTATATATGCATACAATATGCACATGAATAACATGCATATTTTATATATATATTGTGCATATGCATATTATATTTATTTATTTATTTTGAGACAGAGTCTCACTCTGTGCCCTGGCTAGAGTGCTGTGGCGTCAGCCTAGCTCACAGCAACCTCCAACTCCTGTGCTCAAGCAATCCTCCTGCCTCAGCCTCCCGAGTAGCTGGGACTACAGGCATGCACCATCATGCCCGGCTAATTTATTCTATATACATTTTTAGTTGTCCATATAATTTCTTTCTATTTTTAGTAGAGACGGGTCTCGCTCTTGCTCAGGCTGGTCTCGAACTCCTGAGCTCAATCTGCCCTCCTCAGCCTCCCAGAGTGCTAGGATTATAGGCGTGAGCCACTGTGCCCAGCCCATATGCATATTATAAATATAGAAAATTTAGAAAGTACTAAAGAGCACAGTGTATCCTTCCACTATTCTCTAGATTTTTCCCACTGTCCATGTTTAATGTATTATCTTCCTTTATGTTTTTCCTATTCATGGGTTGTTTAGGTGTTTTTGTTTGTTCCTTTGTGACATAATTATTTTTGCCTCCAACATTAAGGTTGAAGAAATACTATATCTTCTTATGCCATGACTTAAATCACAGTCTCACAGATTTTCGGATGTATGTAACCTACTTCCAACTGCTACCACTCTCCCCATCTGGGCCATACCAAATTCTCTGCACAAACTCTCTCCACTCCACATGGCCAAGGCTGTTTACAGACTGTAATGAATCCTCTCCCCAGCTTGACACTCTTTCCCCATTCCCTGATGGGTGGAGAGCACAGGCCCTAGAGGTTGATGGAGTGGCTGCAACTCCTGACTCTGCCACTTAGCTGTGTGACTAAGCAAAGTTACTTAACCTCTCTGTGCCTCCCTTGCTTCATCTATAAAGTTGGAGTAATGATAGCACCCACCTCCTGGGGTTTTGAGAGGGCCTGAATGAATTAGTGTGTGAAAGCTCTTACAATACCACCTGCCCCACAGTAAATGCTATATAAATCTTAGCTATTATAATTGGTTTGTTATGTCCTTCCCTCCCTCCAGGGAGCTCTTCTCCTTAAATCAGGACTCAACTCCAGTGTCACTTTCTCCGTGACGCTCTCATTAGGCAAAAATGCTCCCTCCTCTTGCCCCACGCTGTTTTGCACTCACCTCCCCTCACCTTCAGCCCTAATCCCTGAGGTGTCCACGGCAGGGAAACTGCCCTGCAGCAAGGAACGAGCAGCAGGACTGCTAAGCACGGAGCTGGGGCACCACCTGCATGCTCTGTCCCCAACCAAGCCCCCAAGGTCTGCAGGTTGGGGCCGGCACCGGGAGGCGGGAGGAACCCAGGAGAGACTGGCCCCGTCACTTTCCAACTTCCCTCGCCACGCTGTCTGGACACAGGCTTTCCTCACACGTCACCCAGATCCGGGTTGCAAGGAATTCGGGCGGGGCGGGGCGGGCCCTGGTGCCTCCCCCGGCCGCGCGGCGCACAAAGGCCGCCGCTCCTTTCTCTGGCGGCCCCGGGGCTCTCGGCCGGTTCTCCGTCACTCTCAGGGCACCGCGGTTACGGGAGGGATGACGTCAGCATTTCCCGCCGGCGGAGACCGCGCCAGTCCCGGCGTGCCGAGCCCGGTGGCGCCGCCTGGCGCGGGAGCGCGCTCCGAGGGGCCTGCGGGCTCCTGTCCCCGCCGCCCAGGCCGGTCCCGCCCAGGCCGGGTCCCAGCACCCGGCGCAGACGCCGCCGCCGGCGCGGACCGGCCTCTGTCCCAAGACCAGGCTTTCAGCGGGAGCAGCTGTTGCTCGCCCGCCGTCGAGCTCACTTGCCTACTCGAAATAGGAAATGCCTTTTTTAAAAAACTATAAAAGAATATTGAGGTACATTTTTAAAAGGTACTTACTGGGCCTGGAGCATTTAAGTTATGGGAAAATCCAGGCTCCTGGGGACCTCGGTTGTGCGGCCCGGGAGCGTCAGAGAAACCCCGGCGGTTCGGTTCTGTGGTTGCCTCCTTTGTTTTCCAGCTAAATCCTGGAAGTATTTGATTTGGCTGTGTAGAAATACCATTGCTTGTTTATAATCAGTGATTATTTATGCCTAATTGGCATGTAGTACAAAAATAGTAATAGGCGTCATTTTAACCCATTTTGTCAAATTTATTATTTCATGCCACCACATTTTGTCGCTGCTAATGTGACACTACTGATAGTTTGCTGCCAACGTAACATCTTGCCTGTATGTACTATATTTTTTCTTAACTGGGAGGAACATTTGTTACGTAAGAATATTTGAGATGGGGCGGGGGGAGTAAAGACTTAAAAATATGAAAAGAAAACTGCAATAGTAAAACGAATAAATGTTTAAATAACTGCAGAACATATGCCAATTAGTCAAATGCAACTCAACTTTTATATCATAACATAAATTATAATTAATGTAAAAAGTTAGAAATTTAAAGATATCTGATAGGATGTGGGGGTGGTTTCTCCCAAGGTAACAGTACCAAGGACCTACAGAGCTCTGGAACGGGCTCTATTCATCACTCACTGTTAGTATCATTTTCTGGTTACAAAGAAATGAGTAGAATTTTTTTTAATAACTGGAAGAAAGGAGGAGATTAAAGAAGATGGAGACAGGTCTGTGGGAGAGACATCCTCTGAGAGTGATTTAACAGAGCTGTGAGTGTTGGAAGAGGGAAGGGAGGTGCCTGTTGTGTGCCCAGTTAGCTTGGAGGGAAGCGGAGGTCTTGGGCAGGCGTTCCCCTCTCTGGCCAGCAGGGGGCTCGCAGGCCACGAGCAGCTTGGTTGCTGCACCTGTGTTGGGGAAGAGGGGAGAATGAGGCCTTTTGGTGAATGATAGGATAGAGAAGTAATGTGCAACCAGATATGTCTATGTACGAGGTGTTTCAAAATTAAAAATTTGTTAATGCATGAATAGATGTGTACTGACATGATCTACAGATAACTTTTAAGGTTGGATAGTTTTGTAATTAATGAGGCATTATTGATCCCATTGAGATGCCAATAGTGGCTGTGAGTGGAAAAACACAAACTGTTTTTCCTCTGCTCTAACATGACAGCGATCAACACAGAAGACTTGTATGACCAGACATGTAGGTTATTTCCCCACACACCAAGGAAGCAAGCAAGCAATTCTGCAGGGGACACCAGCTGGGTATCCTCTAATTCCATTCAATTGTGACACTGTCTCCCTGGAGATAGCATCTGATCCCACAGGTTAAGGACTCAGTCCCCAAGACTGCCCCTCCACTTTCAGATACCAATCACAAGCCCCAGGTTGTTTTACCTGTGCTTCTGACCAGATGGCTATAAATCAGGGATCCCACCACCCCCTCCTTGGGTTTAATTAATTTGCTGGAGCAGCTCACAGAATTAAAACAAACACTATGTTTACTGGTTTACTATAAAGAATATTACATGGGATAGAGAGGAAGAGATGCGCAGGGTGAGGTATGGGGAAGGGTGTGGAGCTCCCCGGCACACTACCCTCCCGGAACCTCCCCGTGTTCAGCCACCTGGGAGCTATCCAAACCCAGTCCTTCGGGGATTTTAAGGATGCTTCGTTAAGTAGGCAAGACTGATTAAACCACTGGCCATTTGTGATCAATTTAACCTTCAGCCTCTCTCCCTGGCCCAGAGGTAGGGGGTGGGCTGAAAGTCCCAACCTGCTACTCCTGCCTTGTTCTTTCTGGTGACCAGTCCCCCAACCTGGAGCAACCTAGGGGTTGTCAGCCACCAGTCAATCATTAGCACACAAAATGACATCAATTTGGAGATTCTGAGGATTTTAGGAATTGTATGTTAGGAAATGAAGTTGAAGACCAAACAAATGTTTCACAATATCACCCTGACCTGGGAGGAATGAAGCCTAGGGCGTCCACAGCGGGAGAGCCTGGCCAAGGATGGGGAGGGGGAGCAGAGGCCCCAGCCAGATGCTAAGTCAGCCAATGAGCTGCCGAGTCGACCAGTGAGTCGGCAGGAGTCAGAATCTGTGATACAGTCTTAGATCTGGCTGAAAGGCCTTGATGGGGAAGCTAGACAAGACAGCCGGGACACACATGTCAGAGGGGAGTTGGAATGGGACCTCTGCCCTGTGGGGCAGACTCAGAAAAACTTAGGTTGCTACTCTGAGTTTAGCCTAAGCTAACTCTCCACTGTAGCTGCCTGCAGTTGCACACGTAACTTACTGAATCGGGACTAATCCTCAGTGCAATTGTAAGGTGGTTACATGCCCCTTTTGATTCTTTTTCCCACCTCTTGCTACCCTTCCCCATTTTGGGCACACAGGCTCCACCCCCTAAAATCTGTACCACAAAAGTAATTTAATGCCAATCAATTAAGGCCTTATTCTGATGAATAAGTATATTAACTCTTCCAAGAATGTTTACATAGAGCCATAGATTTTTCCTGGTTAAAGGAATCTTAAAATCATATGTTCAAAAATTAAAAGATTTTCCAAGGTTAGTCTATCTTGGTTTCCCTTTGAAGAATCCCTGACAAGTTATGTCAGCCTCGAACACCTTGGACACCTCCCTTGACAAGGTGCTCACTGCAGAGCCAAGTACTGCACACTTGTGTGACAAGTACTTTATACATGTTTCATTTAATCCTCAAAATAACCCTCCGAAGTGGGTAAAATGAAACCATTTTCTGCATAAAGAAGCTAAGGCTCAGAGACTGAAATACTTGCCTAAGGCCATACAGCTAGTAAGTAGAAAAATCACTCGCTCCCTGGACCTAGGTTCATCTTGTTCCAAAGATCATGCTGTTTCCACTCCCCAGACAGCCCATGTGTGACAGGCGGGATTCTAAGATGGCCCAAGATTCACCTGGCCCCAGGTGTACACACACATTTTCCCAGTTCAATCAAGCACAAATCTAGGTGCTGCCGAGATGGAATTCTGCAGATGTAATTAAGGTTCCAAATCAGGTGACTTTAAGACAGGGCTATCTGGGTGGGCTCCACTTGATCACACGAGCCCTTTTTAAAGCAGAGGATTTTCTCTAGCTGTGGGTAGGAGAGACTTTCTTCTGATGGCTTGAAGGAGAGGCTGCGCTGTTGTGGGAATGCCTTGTGGCAGGGAACTGGGCCCTGCCTAGCACCAATGTGGAAGAGGCCCCCGAGCACCCTGTGGGAGCGCAGCCGGGCTGCTCAGACATGCGAGGAACTGCCAGGCCCTGCTGGACTCCTGGTCCATGGGAACTATAAGGAGATGGTGATGTTCTAAGCTGCTGAGTTTGGGGTAACCTGTTACATAGCAATGGAAAACTAATGTGTGATTCTTCTTTGATGAATGATGCAGGTCACTGCCCACCGAGGCAGACCCTGAGAGGAGGATGTGAGGGGAAGTTGGTGAGAGCTGTGTCCATTCTGGAAAGCACTGGAAAGGTTGTGGGGAACAGAGCTGGGAGAGGGAAGGAGGGAACACGCCGAATCAGGGAGCAGGTTGCTGGGTGAGCGGTAAGGGCACCACCCAGGGCATCTGTAAGAGACTAGTTGGAACTTCACTCAGAGTTGGCCCCCTGAGAGGCAGGCAAGCTGGGCTATTTAGCGTCTAAGTTGTCAATGACTGGGGCCCCCTTCCAAAGGGGCTTACCTAGCTGGACAGATGAGCCCTGGGGCAGGTCAATTGTTGGCAGTAGGAGGTCGTCATGTTTGGCGGAGCAAGACCCAGAGGCACCTGGGTGAGGCCAACAGTGTCTGCTACAAAGGCCTTTGTTAAGCAGTTTCTCTGCACCCTCTGACATGTGGCCTTTAGCCATAGTTCTGGTGTGGCCCCTTAGCTGACACCTGTCATGTGCAGGCTGCCTTTCAGACACCTGCAGTTTTCATGCTGCCCTGCAGCTCTCTGTGATAACTAAACATTTCCAGTGCCTCCCTAGACGCCCAGTGAAGCAAGATTTTGAATACTTTATAATGTAGGGAGGTACTGGATTTAGAAGGGAATGAAAAGACCAAAGATTTTCTCACTAGTTTGGTGGTCTTTGTTTGGAAGCTGTCATGATGTAGATCTGACCACGTCAGCTGCCTGACAGCCTCCTCAGGCTGGCGACTTACATGCAGCCGTCTCTGCGCAG
>JAQIFY010006032.1:0-10607 GCA_028533085.1 Varecia variegata
CCAGAGTGCTAGGATTACAGGTGTGAGCCACCATGCCCGGCCTGTTTGGATATTCTTAAAACTAAAAAAAAAAAAACTAGACCAGCTTGATATATCACTACCTAAAATAGATACCCTAATACTACTTTTAAAGAATGGGTGTATTGGTGTTTTTTTCTATTTCTTTTTTGTTGTTTCCAAGACACAAAATAGATGCATGCTTATTATAAACAAATTCAAACAACGAATATATGAGCACAAAATTTATATGAGCATAAAAAGGAAAAAATGGAAATTTCTCTCTCTAGCACATCCTACCAAAGCACCCATCATGCCAGGGAACAATATTCTATTGTGTTTAAGATTTAAGTGCTGAAATCAACCTGCCTGGCTTCAATTTCTGGTCTACCACCTGCTGGCTGTGTGGTCTTGAACAGGTCACCTAGCATTTTTGTGCTTTGTCCACATCACCAATAAAAGGCACTAATAAAAGTACTTACCATATAAGGTTATTATGTGGGATAAATCAGATAATGGCATTTAGAAGAATGTCTGGTATATAATAACTGCTCAATAAACGTTAGCTGTTATTAGCAGATCATTTTGAAATGTAAAAACAAAGTATAAGTAATAATAAAAAGTAGGCCAGGCGAGGTAGCTCACGCCTGTAATCCTAGCACTCTGGGAGGCCGAGGCAGGTGGATTGTTTGAGCTCAGGAGTTCGAGACCAGCCTGAGCAAGAGCGAGACCCCGTCTCTACTAAAAATAGAAAGAAATTATATGGACAGCTAAAATATATATAGAAAATGAGGCAGGAGGATCGCTTGAGCCCAGGAGTTTGAGGTTGCTGTGAGCTAGGCTGACGCCACGGCACTCACTCTAGCCTGGGCAACAAAGCGAGACTCTGCCTCAAAAAAAAAAAAAAAAAAAAGAATTAAAAAAAATAATAATAATAAAAAGTGATAAAAAATAACAGCTGTTGAAGGAAATTTTTAACATCATAAAGCCACGATATAAGTTTGCCTTTGACCATTCTCTTACCCAATGTCAAATGTAGTTTACTACGTTCTTATTAGCATTGCCAACTGGTTAAATGAAAAGACCTATATCAAAACCTTTTAGTTCCCTAGCAGCCAAAGCAGGGCAGCTTCCTAGAGCTGTACTTTCTGCATTTAGGGTCACAGCTTCCAGTTCCTAACCTGTTGTGTACTCATCTCCTTCTCATCTGCTCTGAGATTTCCCTTAAAGCACACCTGTGCCTTCACATAACATTTTTAACATCAGTAGAGAGTTCTTACTATTTTTATCAGACTCACTCAAACGCAAGCCATTGCAACCCTATTGAGCACTTGGAGAAAGTGCTCAATCTAACTACTGTTGCTGCTTCACTCTCAGTATAAAACATCCGTGCATAATCAGCCTAAGCTTAAGTGTAAAATTGATCAGAACTGTCCGTGATGATCTGAGAAAATAAAGGGGAAAAATGCAGTACTTTGTAAAACCAAAGAAGAAAGTGGTTTTCTGTGGGGCTCTCACCCACTCGTAATACCATGTTTCTAAGGAGTCTATATTCCATGAATTACGCGTGTGTGTCTGTGTGTGTGTGTGTGTGTGTGTGTGTACTGAGCAGAAACAAGAATGTTGATGCAGAGTCACATAAGTTTGCTTACTGATGCATTGGTTGATAAAAATCTGTTGTATGTTTTTTGACAATTGTTTGAACACGCATGTCTGGTTCCTCTGTAAATTGGAACAGTTTCCACTTTATCTAGTCTAGCAGGTAAAAATCTCAGTCCATAATTAGCATATTTTAAAAATATCTCCTCATTTTCTCAAAGTTGGTTGCAAATCCCCTAATCTGGAGGACTGGTGAGAAAATTAGTCTTTGTCTTTTTAGAACACTCTCCCCGGAGAGTTTCTCCAGGGAATGGATGGATGGGAGAGAAGCAGGGCTGAGGAGGACGCAGGAAGCTGGTGGCCCTGGGCTATTCCATCTTCTGGAATTCTGAGAAGAGGTCTAGTCTCAGCATGGCCCTCTGGGTGTGGCCCCTGAGGCTTCTGGATAACATGTTGAGCCCTTCCTTGCAGTTATAGGTTATTGATGTCATCCTCAACATTAACATAGCCATTTCCCTGAAATCACTTTTCCTGCACTCTCCCCATTCCCTCACCATCTGCCCCTCCGGCTAAGGAACAGGCAGGAAGAGAGGGCGAAGCTTCCTCTTTGTTAGGGTCCTAAAGCCTTTAGGCATCTTCCTGTCTCCTTAGCAGCATTATCCGGAAGTGGAGAGCACATCTTCTCACTTTCTCTCTCCAGGTACTTAAAATATTCCTCTTTTTTCTCCATCCTACTGGAATCTTCCTTCTTTCTCCCTTCCTTCCTTCTTCTCTCCCTCCCTCCCTTCCCTCTTTCCTCCCCTCTTTCTTTCCTTCCTTCTCTCCTTTCTTCCTTCCTTCCTCTCTCCCTCCTTCCTTCCTTCCTTCTTTAGTTCTAGGATAGCTATGTTTTTTTTTCCCCTATTTCTGACCAACACATTTTTTCCTCCAGTTGAGAATCTTCTCTCTCTTCTGGGGTTAAGCTTAAGGGCAAAACAAACCAAAAAACCCCAAACCAGAATCTCACAGGCCATGTTCCATTTATTCCCTCCAGCAATAATTCCAGGGTCTGCAGGAAAGAAGAGTGAAAGAACCAAGACAGATGAAATGCTGATCTCTAAAGATATTAGCTCCCCCCACCACCTCCCCAGTGCACACACATCAACTCGCCAGGACTTCATAAATATTTAATGAACTACTGAGAAGGTGGAAAGCAGAGTGGCTCAAGCCAGGTGTGCAGGTGCCTTTCCCGGACCCTCAAACTTAAACTGAAGATGAAATTCACAAACTCACTCTCCTCCATGAAACCCTCCTCTGCCATCTCGTTTCTCTATTTCTATTAACAGAATCACCAACCAACCAATCTATCAAGCTAGAAATGTTGGTGTCACCTTCAACTCTTTTCCCTCCTTTGATCACTTGCATCCCTCAAATACTGAATCCTTTGCAATCTACCTTGGTGATGGCTTCCAAAGTCTTCCCTCCCCAGCCCACCACTACTACCTTAATCCAGGCCCTTATCATCTCTGTTTTAAAAGTCCTAGGTATTTTTTTTTTTCTTTTTTAGAGACAGGGTTTCACTCTGTTGGCCAGGTTAGAGTGCAGTGGTGCAATCATACTGTAACTTCGAATTCCTGGGCTCAAGTGATCCCCCTGCCTCAATCTCCTGTCAGCTGGGACAACAGGCATGTGCCACCATGCCTGGCTAATTTTTTATTTTTTGTAGGGACGGGGTCTCACTATGTTGCCCAGGCTGGACTTGAACTCCTGGCCTCAAGCTATCCTTCCGCCTCAGCCTCCCAAAGTGCTGGGATTACAGGCATGAGCCACTGTACCTGGTAAGTATTTATTTTTTTAGATTATATATGAATAATATAAACAAGTCAAAGTATATATAAATATAAAGAATAGACAGCGTAGTTCTCCTAATAATTCTACATATCACGATTGCTACCACTTTGGCATATATTTTCCATACTTAAACAACCAAATAGAAAAGTCTGTTTTAGTTTTGAACTTAAAAAAAAAGCCTTTATATTTTAGACATATTTTCATGCATTTATTCATTCATTCATTTAGAGACAAGGTCTGGCTACGTTGCCCAGGGTGGCCTCAAACTCCTGGGCTCAAGGGATTCCCCTGCTTCCCAAGAAGCTGGGATTTCAGGCACATGCCACTGTACCTGGCTCTACCATTCTATTCAATGCTTGAGAAGTATCACCTTGTTTAGCTGCATTGTAGTTTAATCCATTTTCTCTGGATGGGCATATCGGTTGCTACTGAATTCAACATCTCCATAAATATATCTTTGTACCTTTCTGCAAAGATTTCCAAAGGACTCATAAGTACTACCAAATTACTTCAAACATGTTATATATGCCCACTAAAAGTATATAAAGGTGGCCTTCATTACTCTTCAACTAGATTATTACAACATAAACTTAGTTGGGTTTTTTGGGGGGCATTGTTGACCAACAATTTCTCCCACCCCATGCTGCTGTATCATCTTTCACAGCCACCAAAGTTGTTTTCCTAAAATGAACAAAGTAGGTCATAACACTCCCTAACTTAAGTGCTGTCAGGTCACTGTAGTCAACAAGATGCGACCAACCTCTGCAATGTGCCACACAATGGCATCCACAGACTGGCTTCCATCTACCACCGTTTCAGTCTCTTCTTTGGACATTGTCTCCTACAAACTTTATACTCTGCCACCTCTGGACGTGAGGAATTTGTTCATGATTCAAAGATTTCACAACTGCCCTATCACTAATCTGCCCCAACCTCCACCTCCACCATCAGTCTGCCCCCAACCTGAACTCCCACTCGGCTTCCAGATGCATTTCCTGGGTCGACTCATCAGGAAGAGGCATGCTCCATTCTGTATCCTTCTGTGATCTTTTTGTCATCATTCTGACTTAGAACTTACCATGAACATATCTTCTCTCCCTCCCACCATAGGGTAAGAATTTTGAGTCACAAACTGTGCCAGGTTCATCTTCGTGGTTTTTGTTTTCTTTCTTTTTGATGGTGAGGGGGAGGGCAAGTAGAGTCCTTGGAACAAACTGGATGTTTAATACAATGTTTGTTAAATAAATGAATGGCTAAATGAGTCAAGGGTAATTAATCAAAGGATAGGACGGTGTAGGAAATTGTACACCCTTGAAAGATTGCTTTAAAAATTGGCCAGCAGAAATTCTTCTGCATCTCTCTCTCTACTTACTCTCTCAAAGGTCTGGTCTGCATCTGAAATTGCACTGCACCTTCTCCAGATCCTTCTGGTTTGGCACCCTACGAGAAATACTGACTCAGAGGCACCATGCTCATCGTCATACAAAAAGAGAAACTACTGACCCAGTATAATTATGGTGCATTACACAAAAGGAGTCAAGTTCACCCCAAAGGGCATCAGAATATAACACCCCGAAATACGCCACTTTGGCATAAGGACTATTTTGAGTGGAAGGCCATAGACTACCAACAGATTCAGGAAGAATGCTCTGCTCTCCCCTTGTGCGCACATGAAACAGATCTTACTAAGATACCCCTCATCTTCTTAGTTTCCCCCATATATTAGTAGTTCCTAGTCACCTCCCCTGCATTTAAGCCCCAATCCTCTTTTCTTTGTTAAGAAGGATATGTAACCTCTGAGTCTAACTGCTTCTTTGGGTTTTACTTCTTTTCTGTGAACTCCTGTGCTCTGGTCATATAAATTAATCACAATTATCTGTTTCTTCTATTGTTAATCTGTCTTTTGTTATTCTAATTCACAGTCCCCTAGGGACCAAACCTATGAGGGTAAAGGAAATATTTTTTCTTCCCTTCCACTTTTGCCATGAGGATGGGATGGGTTAGGACTCTCTGCTTGTCCTGAGGGATGTAGATGATATCTCTCGGGACCTCTGACAAAGCCAGCAAAGGTAGTCATTCTGTATTATTATTATTATTATTGTCTCTTTTTTAAAATCCCACTGCACATTTGAAGAAAGAAGGGACGTGTTCTTACCAAGTCAGCTCCCCCCAGATTTCTGCAAAGAGTCTGGTCGAGTGAGGGCAGTATGAGACTTTCCTTGTCTTTTCCTTTTCAAATTTAGATTGGCAAGGAAGAAAACATTTATTAAGAACTCATTCTTTGAGTCCTGTGACTCTTGTGATTTTTGGCTCGAGGACTTTCATTATCAATCCTTTTCCTCCTGGAGATGGCCATCATGTCCCCTCTGTCTCTCTCTTTTGTGTTGTTTGTCATGAGCAGGAAAATCACAGGGTAGCATGCGGGCACAGGTCTCCAAGCTTGTTGTTGGAGCCAGCCTCGCAGACTGGCGAGTTGAAGGCTGTCAGCAGACTGGCATCCCTGTGGACACACACGGCGAGGTTCTCCTTTCTGTCCTGAGAGCTCGGCTTAGATGGGGCGAGAGCATTCTCTCTCTCTGGTTTATTGCCTGCTGAGAGGCACAGGTTGTTGGGCTTGAGTCTGAGATGACTGGTGGTCAGGCTAGGGACCTGAGACAAACACAAGCAAAATGCTCCATCTGACCACGCCAGTAATCTGGGGTGTCTGTCTGCATAAAAGGTCTCCACTCATAAGGGGCCCTGGTTGTCTCCTTCCTCATTGCCTTATTAGTGCTGAGAAAGTCCCATCTCAGTATTGCCTGGCTGGAGTCACAGATTAGCAGATCCGCGATTGAAGGGGACTCAATTTTGTGGGAGACTAGAGACAGGTTTCCACAAACAGCACTGTTCCTGCCTGTGACAATGAGGGCGTTAGCCTTCATTCTCTTTGGCTATCTTTGGGAATGACTTTGGATCATGGGGGCTGAATTTTTTGCATCCTCTTTGGGTGACACCTGTTGGTTCGTGGTTAAACCATGAAAATGCTTATTGGTTTTGGGTCACATTTTAAAACAGGTATACATTTAGAGACCCTAAATCATCAATGGCCAGATGATATCCTTGGATGAGGAAACACTTTTATGTTTAAAAAAGGATGTTTAGAGATCTCTCCCTTGAAATAAATGTCCTATTGGTACCCATGGCAGGATAAAATTGAAAGAAGTCAACAAGTATATCATGACTAGCCTAGAAGACTCCCTTAACAAAATTAAAGAGCAGAAATCAGATTTAGACAAAAATTAAAATTCATATCCCCATAAACCATCTGCCTTACTCCCTTTTAAAATGTCTGCTTGACAAAACTCAATACTGCCAGGAGAATTTACTATTTGCCCCAGAAAATAGTACTGCTACTACTGCTAACTATTGCTACTACTACTAATAATAGTAGTAATAATAAAAACAGCAACCTTGGTAATGCCAGCAAATATGCCACTAAACTCCCTCTTAGAGCAACTACTTGAAAGTTTGCATCCTTTCTCTTCCCCCTTCAGATACAAATACTCTACCACCCAGAATCATCCTCTCAAGGACCTGAGAACTATCTCTTAGAAATGCAAACATCTAAGGAAATAACTTTGACTTCCAGCCCAAAAGGCACCTTGATTTAATTTCTCAGTTGACTTAAACAATCACCTGGGACTAAAGCCACAGCCTCAGTAAGGTTTTATGTCAGGAAAAAAAAATCTTAAAAGTTTCCACCACAAATGTTGATAGAAACCTTCAGCCCTCATATGGAGCAGATAACTTTGACTTGTTCCATCTGCCAGAAATATAATTCATATATTTTTTTAAAAAGATAAAAAACGAGAACCAACTCTTATATAAGTTAGTGAGTTATATAATTATATAAATTAATAATTGTATATATAATTATATAAATTAGTGGGTTTTGTGTTTATTTATACCCGCCTGGTGGCTAAAAATCTTCAAAGAAAAGTCATTAAATCTCTATTTCTGTCTATATGTTTATTTATGCATGCATGCTATACATATGTGATATTTTCTTACCTTCAGATGGTATTACCAAATTAATAAATGAGCTATATTCTAAGTTGGCTTAGAAAAAAATAAGCACTTATGAATTAAGTATTCATGAAACTTTCAGAAATATAGGAACTAACCCAGATGTTTTCAAGTTTACATGATATATAATAATCCTTGGTAAATAAAACTAGTTTCATAGTATTGTTTTAATAGAAAACAGGTATGTCTTCAGAGTTGTCAACATTAAATATTATATAATACATTTTATTATTATTAATAATAATAATTATTATTTATTATTATTATATTAGTAAACTTGGGTTTACTAATCAAGCTAATACTATAACTATTAATGTTTATGTCATCCAAAGCACTACCAGGATGGTTATATAGTAGAAAGGGAAGCTATCTGCTTCCTCATTTTCACTAGAAATTAATGTTACTAGGGTTAAGAAATCTAATCAATGTATGGAAATGAAGTGGGAGGAATAAGAGCGAAGAAAAGAAAACTCTGTATGCAAAATATACAAAGAAAGTGAGACGTGTTTTTGTTAAGGAAAAATGAGAGTGATTTTGTCCTAGAGCAGTTTAGCAGTTCTTTAAAGGTTGTTCAGGGATGAGAAAGAATAAAATAAAAGACAAAACCTGAATGGATGTAGAAAGTTGTAAAAGAGTCTGTGAAAAATAGGGAGTTAGAGTGAGGACAAGAGAGAGAGAGTGAGAGAGAACCTTACATTGTGTGGTCGACCTGGCTAAGATTGAATGGATTTATTTATAAGGTTTTTAAAAAATGAGCCCAGTAGTATATTGATGCAAAGCTAGCGTTAAGATGATCAAATTCTCTTGTATTATTTGTCTATGCTTAATAAGAGGTTATGAAAGCTTTTATTTACCTCTTGACTGATACACCCAGGAAACAAAGATTCTGCATGCTTTATGTTGTCTTTATCATGTCTTTAATTTCTTAAGAAAGTCAAGTTTTTTCAAAATTGAAAGAGGTAAGTTTTTTTGTTTTACAATCATGTTACCTCCTATATTTACCTTGAAAATCTTTTATTGTCACTTGGCTAAATAGATAACTAAGCACTGTTTCATAGTGCTCTGGGATCCTATTTAATCAAGGGTTCAAACCTTTTGACATTTTTGACAACTTCCCTAAATCAAATTCAAAATGAAGTCTCCTTGACCTTGAACTGACTCTGGGATTTCCCAGAGAGTCCCTGGAAAAATCTCAAAGGATCCGTTCTCTCACTTTGTGAAAAGAAAGATGGTACATTCATTAGGCTTATTTAATATGCTAAATTGTATGGGAAGCATTGTCAAACAAAAAGTGATTCTTAGCCATCCCTAGGTTATATTTGTATGAGTAAAATGTTGTTTCAGAAACCATAAAATTCCTAGAAATTTGTCAATGTCCTTGCTCTCCATGGTATATCCTATCCTAGTATAATATTATTATCTTAAAATTTTGTGTTACAGAAACAACCAAATTTCTTTGTCAACTGCCTTATAATTAACTCCCATCAAATCTTTAACCATGGCAATTTTAAGTCTTCTGTCATTTACACAGAGTTTTATGCTGAGCCTTTCTTGAAAGCTCCTACAATCAGCTACAGGCCAATGTGCTTCATCTTCACCAAAGAAAGACTGTCTCAGAAACTCACTTGGAGAGAAAACAATGACAGGTACTCTGCAGTAGACTTCTGATGACATTTCTTAAATAACTTTAGGATTATGCCACTGGACTAAGGATTTCCAGAACTAATGGAGAAGCTGATGGATTCATAAATCCATAAACTAAGATCAAGCAGAAGAATTCATCATATGGGACAGAATTAATTGACAACAAATGATTATAATTTTTATGGCCTTTGATTCATTTGATTGAATCCTTGCTGGTTGTTTAACGTTCTATTTTCTGGATGTATGGAACCCTTTTCTCTTTTCTCTTAAATTATCTATAACTCACAATAATTTAATAGATCATATCTTTATAAACAAAAATGAAATATTTATCTTTTCCCCTTATCAGATCTCTCCAAAATTCAGAAAGTCTTATTGAGTACTCCTATTTTCTTGGCAATACAGTTATTCACATAAGTTATTTATTTATTTATTTATAGTCTTATTTACTGAGAAAACAGATATTCACATAAGTTCAATAAGAATCTGTTCTCCTTGTAAGAGGACACAATTGGAAATACTGGCTATATTACTAAGGCTTTGCCTAGAGTGTCATATTTAAGAATGATATGTATAGAATCAGACTTAATCGAAGGGTTTTAAGGAACTAAAGTTGACTTTATGTAGCCAATGCTTAAAAAGCCCCCTTGGAAAACCAGGCTGGTATCTGGTTTATAAGGTTCCCAGCATTACAGGTGAATAAGGAAGGTCACCTTCTGGTAGGTCAAGGAAACGTAGGCTATTTGGGAGACCCTGAAAAGAGAGACATTCACCCAAATCTATAGGTATTGCAGGCAAAGTCTGATGGAGAGTTCTTAGCTTGGCTTGCTACTCTCAAGAGCTTTTAAAAGTCTAATCTGAGATTCCTTATTAAAAGTTCCAGAAAAGCAAACTTAAAAAGGCTTAGGTGCTAAATTACCATTCTTGCTGCACTTAGGAAAACAATCAGGCCAAATTTAATGACACTAGACTCAGTTGGCAAACACAAACAGGCATAGTTCGATTATCTTTGATCAAAATGAGAGTGACTGTAAAGAGAAATTTTGTTCCGATGAAAAACTATAACTCCCCCTGGTGAGTGTTCATTGTCATTGAGCTATTTTCACCCCTTTGTAAACTGAACCCTGCCATTTTGTAATCAATGTTTCCAATTTTCTTCCACTCTTGTGACTTGGCATCACTGAGGATTAAAACTGCCCTTTTCCTGAAGCCCTGAAAGTTGACACTGGACAACTTGATAGAACCTCGAAGAATTTATCACCACAACAGTTTGGACCACTTGGGAAGCTCACCAAGAACAAACTCTGGGAAATACCCATGACCGAGAGACTTGTCACTTGGTGAAATAGATAAGTAGGTATGATTTCACAGTGATCTGGGATCCTGCCACTATCATCCTCGATCCACAGTCAAAAGACACTTCAGGTCCCACATTTAGAAATCTTCTCAACTGACTGCCCTCTGGACTGAAA